>LBNU01002849.1:99512-147337 GCA_014162995.1 Artemisia annua | reverse complement strand
GAGAAAGTGATCAATTTATGATCCGGTGTAAGCACAGTGTATCCCCGGGTCGTTATGTCCCAGCGAGATTGAAATTGTGTTTTGGGAAAACGTTCTGGAATGAGTGATTTGAGGAAAGTAACCAGATAATGATTTTGATTGATTTTTACACTACTGATTGCTTGAAATGATAATGGAACAGTATAAACAAATACAGAATTACAAATAATCCTAAAAACGTAAATGCGTGCTAGAAAAATGGAAATATGCAAAAATAAACTACAGGGGGTGAAATTGAATCTTTTACAAATTTAATATTGAAAGAAAATTAAATTTAAAAAGAAAAATATTTTTTTGATTATTTTATTATTTAAATATTAATTAAAAACTATTTAATACTTATAATTATATTTAAATTAAACTAATTATAATATAATAATAAATAAAACTAAGAAAATGAAAATTTATTTTTAAAAACTCTAAAATAACTTAAAAATGATATAAAAACTAAAAATATGTATTTTTGTCTTTTTCTGAATTTAATATCAATTAATTACTAACTATATTAATTAAACTAATTAAACTAATTTAAATTACTAATAATACTAAAAATGACTTAGTAAATTAGGAAATATTTTATAAAACTAATTAACTAATACAGGAACCTTAAAAAATTATAAAAAGTTTATAAAAACTATTATTACACTATTTTACCAATTATTTACTTAGTTACTAATTAAGAACTATTTAAACTAATTCAATTAAGATAAATAGAAAATGAATAGTAACAATTATGAAATTAATTTCTAAAAATACTAAATGATTTATAAAACCTAGGAAAAATATAAAAAAGTACTAGTGATTAAATTTAAACAGTAGAGGATTTTATTTTTGGTTTTTCAATTAAAACTAATTTAACTAATATTAATTATTATAAATACTAAATGAAAAGATAAAAATCTAAGAAAATTATTACAAATACTAAAAGATGTCAGGAAATTATTAAAAATATAAAAATGAAAATTGCTTTTTGAAAAAGCTGAACAATAAGCCAAATGGCTTAAATAGAAGCTATCACTAATTTTAAAATGGTGTTTTTGTGATTTATCTTTTTGAAAACTGTTTATACACTAAAAATAACCAACTTTTATAAAAACAAACTTATTGGAACTTGAAAATAAGCAATGCACAACCAAATAAGTTCAATAGTACACTAAAGTGGGTCAAATTTAGAATATAAGCTTTAATAAGCTAAGAACAAGCTATTAGGACTGAAACAAGATAAAAACAAGTTTATTGCACTGAGTAGAAGCTAGAACATGCAAATTAACACATTGAATAAACCAAGAACAAAGAATAAGCACTTCCAACACAACCTGTTAACCAAACAGGTCTGCAAGCTTTTGCAGGCCTTGATTAAGCCTTGCAAATAAGCTCAAAGAACAAAAGGAACCCTGGAACTGAAGAGTTTGGTGTATGGGCTTCTCAAAGAACCCAAGCTCACACTGTGGTATCCACAGGTGAGCTTATGAGAGGCTTATGAACTTCCCTTTCTACACTGATGAGTCAGTGTATAAGCTAAGATGGGACAACATTGAGAGCAACAATAAGCAATCCAAATAAGCAGTTTATGGAACAAAACAAACATGCATAGCAAGCTGGCCAGAAAGGCTTCTCAAAGAAATAAAATGTGTAAGGGGAATGCAAATCCCCTAAGATGTATTATTTTGGATGGTAGGGCAAGAATGTATGAAAAAAAAATCGAAAAATCAAGAAAAATACAAAAAAAATATGAAAAAGAAAGAAGAAAAACATACGGACTACCATCCCGTTTCCTTTTGTGTTCCTTTTTAGTTTTTGTTATTTCATTTTTAGACTAAGATTGAGTCGAGTCTTGACTTAAGCAACGATGTAGAGTGCATGTATTTGATCATGATGTTGGGGTATAAAAGATCAAAGTACTGCTGAAGACTAAAGTGTTGCTAAAGTGTTTAAAGTCAAAGTACTACTTGTGATCAAAGTACTGCTCGTTGGTAAAGTCAAAGTACTGTTTGAAGATAAAGACTGAAGATTAGATTAGGAATATTATGTATAATATAGAATATTCTAAAGTTAGAGTTTGTATACTTGTCGTTCAAGTATTGTAAACCGACTAGGGTTTTCCTTGTGCCTATAAAAGGATCCCTAGGTCATTATTAGAAAAAATGACTTACGAATACTTTTAGAGAAAAGCTAAAGTTCGATATTAGCTATATTAGGGTTGTTTGTGAATCTGTACGATTAGCAGGTTCAAAGTTTGATTAATAAAAGTGTTGAAGTTGTTATAATTCTTCTTAGCTTTGTTAAGTAATTCCGCATACTTAATAGAGTAATTCAGTGTTTCATCATTAGTAGTTTATGATTTATCCAAGACTGCTAAACCTTAGACAAGCTATAATAAAGTAGTTTGGTCAGAGTATAACGATCCAACAAGTGGTATCAGAGCTTGTGTGGAAACTCTGATTAAGAAGAAAACCTAAACCCTAAACCAAGTCGATCTTTTAAACAAAACCTACAAGATGTCTCAACCTGAACCTACACCTATGCCATCCATCAAAACTGTTAGAATTCCCATAGTCAAGAAGGGAGAGTATGATCTCTGGAGCATGAAGATGAGGCAGTACATTGCTATTACTCACTCTGCACTTTGGGATATCATTGTCAATGGCAATCAAGTTATAGAAGAACCTGAAGTTGTTCCTGGACAGCCTAAACCACCTCAGCAAAAACTCTCTGCAACTGTGAAGAGGAATCAAGACAAAGCTCTCAACATACTGTTGTCTACTATCCCTGATGGCCACCTGTTGAAGTTTCATAATGCTAAGGATGCTAAACAACTGTGGGCTGCTATCAAAACAAGATTTGGAGGTAATGATGCTTCTAAGAAGATGCACAGAAGTTTGTTGAAGCAGCAGTTTGAAACTTTTACTGTTGGAGAAAGAGAAGGACTTGATGCTGCCTATGAGAGATTTCAAAATCTTCTCAGTATGCTAGAGATACATGGTGTAGAAGTCTCGACTGAAGATGCAAACTTGAAGTTCCTAAGGAGTTTGCCATCTATCTTGCATGTAATTGCTACTATGATCAGAGGTCAACCTAATTTGGCTACTATGGACTTTGATGATTTATACAACAACTTGAAGGTGTATGAGCATGAGATGAATGGTAAATCAGGTTCATCAACCAACAATATTGCTTTTGTGTCTCCTGCTAAGACAAGCAGTACTTCCACTAAAAGTACTGCTTATCCAGTTCAAAGTACTGTTGGTGATGTTTACTCAACTGTATCTACTACCATTTCACAACCCTCAAACAACATCAATTGTGATGATGTTGTGTGTTCATTCTTTGCTCAACAAGCCACTTTACCTGTTACTTATGAAGAAGACCTACTGCAGATTAAAGAAGATGATCTAGAAGAAATTGACATCAGATGGCAAGTTGCCATGATCACTGCTAGGATCAAGAAGTTCATGAAGAAAACAGGAAGAGGGATTGATTTCAAGGCCAAACAGGGTATTGCATTTGACAAGTCTAAAATTGAATGCTTTAACTATCAAAAGACTGGTCACTTTGCAAGGGAATGTAAGTTTGCCAAGTATCAAGCAAACAGAATGATAGAGAAACCAAAGATTGAACTCAAAGAGCTTCCTGAACCAAAACCAAAAGCATTTGTGGCTCAAGAAAACTTATCAGAGGTTGACTGGAGTGCTGAATTTGATGATGAACCAGTTACTCTCTCTATGGTTGCAATGGAGGAATATGATTGGAGCACAGCTTTTGATGAGGAACCAGGATGTACTGCTTTGGATTCCACTGAAGATCTTGGAGGCTTTGACTGGAGCATGGTGAATGAAGATGCACCTGTTCTGCTGGCTTTGGTTGCTAGTTCACCTACTTCATCTACTGCTACTGAGGTATGCTCTAAGTGCAATAATGTGTATCAAAAGGTACTTAGTGATTATGTGCCTGAAAGAGATAAACATAATAAAGCTAGGTCTAAAGTCTTAGGTTATCAATTGACCTTAGAGTCCTTAGAAGCTAAAATAATTACACATGAAGATAATGAAGTAGCTTGGGCTAAAAATACCAACAACATGACTATCAGTTAAAGTTAAGTGAATGGAAGTTAGGATGTAAGGTGTCTGAGTTAGAAAAGATAACTAAGGAAAGAGATGATTTGTTAGAAAAACTTAAGAGTTGGAACAAAGCTGGTCTTTCTCATGTAAGTTTCTGTGAAAAACAAAGAAGAGCAAGTGTTACAACTGGTCTAGGTTATGGTGTTGAATATAGTAGCTCAGATGAGACCACACCTAGTCCTAAGGAAGAAGTCAAGTCAGAAGAATTCTCAACTAGGGAATTTGAAACTTGTTCAGAGGAAAACACATCTAGTGATGAGGAACCCATAAGCCCAACACCTCCTGAATTTAAGAAAGATGAAGGGTATCATGCTGTTCCTCCTACCACTGGCAATTTTCAACCACCTAGGAAGGATGTTTCTTGTTTTGGGGTAGACAGTCTTGAGTTTAGGAATAAACTTAAGGGTCAATCTAATTCAAGTAAACCTGAAGTTAAAGTTGAGATTCTTTAGAATCATGGGAATACTAGGGGATCAGGGAATAATGTCAATGATAAGAGTTTTTCTAAACCAGTAGTATTTTCTCACTTTAATCAAAGGACTGCTAGTCACTCAGTAGTTCCTTCAAATAATTCTTTCCAACATACTGCTACATTTAGAAACTCTTCTCATTATTCACCTAGAGGTCACACTGGTCTTGGCTATAACCCTTAAAGATCTGGATTTGGGTCAATGAATCAAAAATTATGTTTTGTTTGTTATAGTCCTAATCATTTGATAAAAGATTGTAACTTACATTCAAATTACTTAAGTCAATACCCAAAGACCAAATCTGCACAACATAGGCCTACAGACACTAAACCAGCTTCACCCAAACCTGGTTGGAATTATTCTAGAAGGGTCAACCATAGTAATTTCACTACATCATATAGGTACCCTCAACAAAAAAGAACTTTTTCTAAACAACCAGTACCTTCAGGTCATTCTTTTCACGGTACTGGTAAGCCACAAACAGTATTCTCTCAAGGTACTGTTAAGAGATTTTCACCTAATCAAGGTACTACTCATGTAAGACCAAATATTTCAAAACGAGCTCCTGGCTTTGATACCAATTTTTCTAAATCAAAGAGGCCTTACAATAGAGTACCTAAACCACAGACCTCAACTCAAAAAGTTAAAACTATGTGGGTCAAAAAGGAAAGTACTGCTGGGGACAAACCAGTACTTTCAGAAAGTGTGGGTGGAAAAGAACATGTTGTTGTAAAAGAAAGTTGTTTTTCTAACAAAGATAAAGTTTTTGAATAAAAGAAAGTGATTGATCATGTTTTAAAAGATAGTGGGAATTACATACTTAAAGATTTAAGTATGTGACTCCACAAGGGGAACACAAGTCAGTAATGGCTTGGGTTCCTAAAAGAAACTAACTTTTTTATCTTTGTACAGGGCAACCCAGAAGAGGAACTTAAAGATCATTTGATTTTTGATAGTGGTTGCTCTGGAAGCATGACAGGAGAAAAGGAGATTCTCTCAGATTTTAAGCCATTTTTTGGAGGAAAGGTTGCATTTGGGGATGATGCTACTGGAGGGAGAATTACTGGCAAAGGAACTATCAAGACTGGAAAGATTGACTTTGATAATGTTAGCTATGTGAAGGAGCTCAAGTTTAATTTACTATCAGTTTCTCAGATCTGTGACAAGAAGTACCCTGTCTTGTTCAATGATACAGAATGTTTAATTCTCTCACCTGAATTCAAGTTTGTAGCTGAAGAATTAGTGGTCTTAAGGGCACCAAGGACCAATGATGTGTACAGCATTGATATGAAGAATATCTTAGCTACTGAGAATGTTACATGTTTAGTAGCTAAAGCATCAACTGAAGAAGCACATCTATGGCACAGAAGACTAGGTCATGTGAATTTCAAGAACATCAACAAGTTAGTCAGAGGCAATCTAGTTCGAGGTTTACCTTCCAAAACTTTCAAGACTGATCAATCATGCTTGGCCTGCAAGAAGGGTAAACAACATAAAGCTTCCTGTAAAAAGCTTGAGGAAAGAACTGTAAGAGAACCTTTGGAGCTGTTGCATATGGATCTTTTTGGACCTGTTTCTGTTTCAAGCCTCAACAAGAAGAAGTACTGCTTAGTTGTCACAGATGATTGCAGTCGTTTTAGTTGGGTCTTTTTCTTGGGATTTAAAGATGAGACATTTGATGCCATTCATGATTTAATCATCTCCCTAGAAAATCAGTTAAGACATAAGGTTAGAGGTATTAGATGTGACAATGGGACTGAGTTCAAGAACAAACTTATGGATGACTTTTGTGCTAACAAGGGGATCAAGAGGGAATTCAGTATTGCAAGAACTCCTCAGCAGAATGGAGTTGCAGAAAGAAAGAACAGAACTTTGATAGAAGCAGCAAGGACTATGCTAGCAGACTCACTCTTACCTATTCAGTTTTGGGCTGAAGCAGTAAGTGCTGCTTGCTATATTTTGAATAGAGTTTCTATCACCAAACCTCAAATGAAGACACCCTATGAATTATTGATGGACAGAAAACCTAGTATCAGCTTTATGAAGCCTTTTGGATGTCCTCTTACTATTCTTAATACCATTGACAATTTGGGAAAATTTGATGGCAAGTCTGAGGAAGGATATCTCTTGGGTTATTCTACAAACTGTAAAGGTTTTCGGGTGTATAACAAAGTTACAAAGAAAGTTCATGACTGTCTTCATGTTGAATTCCTTGAAGATCTACCACACCAGAAAGGTAAAGGTCCTGATTGGATGTTTGACCTTGATGTATTGACTCCTTCTATGAACTATGTACCTGTTAGGGGGGAGAATCAAGTTGTCCATTCAGAAGAAGACAATTCACAGTTCATAGTTCATGGTGTCAATGCTAGTCCTACAGATGCTGACATAGAACAAAGTACTGTCAATAAAAACCAAGGTACTGCTGATGATAAGAAAGATACTGATGATTCAACTCCAATAATCTTTGATGAAGATCAAGCCATTCAAGATGAACTCAATAGGATGCTTTTTGAAGAAACACTTGCAAAGTCCTATGAGGATGAACAAAGACAAGCTTATGAAGCCGAGAAGTCAAAGGAAAAATCTAAAAATTCATCTGACAGTATTTTGGATAACAGCACTTTGGATCCCAGTACTTTGGATCAAAGTACTGCTACTCAAGATGAAGGTATTTCTAAGGGAATCAAGTCAAATACTTGGACAAATACTGAAGATTGGCCTGGTTCATCCATGCCTCCATTTGAAGAATCAGATGATGAGTTGCAAGATGAAGGAATTTTTGGTGAACAAGGTCCTGATCAAACAAATTTGGAAGATGATCTTACTGTACCAANGTACTTTGGATCAAAGTACTGCTACTCAAGATGAAGGTATTTCTAAGGGAATCAAGTCAAATACTTGGACAAATACTGAAGATTGGCCTGGTTCATCCATGCCTCCATTTGAAGAATCAGATGATGAGTTGCAAGATGAAGGAATTTTTGGTGAACAAGGTCCTGATCAAACAAATTTGGAAGATGATCTTACTGTACCAACAACTCACACTTCAAGAGTACATAAGAATCATCCTACAAACAAGATTATTGGTTCTCCTACTTCTGGTGTTCTTACAAGATCAAAAGCTAAAAGCATGTCTAAACCTCAAAATGCTTTACTTAGCTTTGTCTATAAACAGAACAGGTTGAATCATAAAGATCAACAGACTTGTTTATTTGCTTGTTTCATCTCTCAAGAAGAACCCAAGAACATAAAGCAAGCTTTATCCAAAGAAAGCTAGGTTGAAGCTATGCAAGAAGAACTTCTACAGTTTAAACTTCAAGAAGTTTGGGTCTTATGTGATTTACCTGATGGCATGAAGGTAATTGGTACAAGATGGGTTTTTAGAGTCAAAAGAGATGAAAGATGTAATGTCATCAAAAACAAGGCAAGACTGGTTGCCCAAGGTTACAGACAAGAAGAAGGAGTTGATAATGATGAAGTCTTTGCTCCTGTAGCAAGAATTGAAGCTATAAGATTATTTCTTGCTTTTGCCTCTTATATGAGATTTCCAGTTTATAAAATGGATGTCAAGAGTGCCTTTCTTTATGGCAAAATTATAGAAGAGGTTAATGTCAAACAAACTCTTGGTTTTCAAGATCCTGAACATCCAAAAAAAGTCTACAAAGTTGTTAAAGCACTATATGGTCTTCATCAAGCCCCTAGAGCTTGGTATGAAAGACTTTCAAATTTTCTGTTACAACATGGATATAGGAGAGGAGCCATTCATAAGACTTTGTTCATTAAGAGAGACAAAAAGGATATCATGCTAGTTCAAGTGTATGTGGATGATATTATTTTTGGTGCTACGAAACAATCCATGGTGAAAGAGTTTGAAGAACTTATGCAAAAAGAATTTCAGATGAGTTCAATGGCTGAGTTGACTTTCTTTTTGGGGCTTCAAGTTAAACAGACAAGTACTGGTATTTTCATAAGCCAAGATAAGTATGTCACTGACATTCTTAAGAAGTTTAACCTCAACTCTATCAAGCCAGTCACTACACCTATTAAATCCTTAAACTCACTTGGAAAGGATGAAGATGGAAAACCAGTGGAAGTCAAGCTTTACAGATCAATGGTTGGGTGTCTCATGTACTTAACTGCCTCAAGACCTGATATCATGTTTACAGTCTGTTTATGTGCAAGATATCAAGTTTCACCCAAGGTTTCACACATGAATGTTGTTCAAAGGATCTTTGCTTATTTCAAGTATCAACCTAAATTAGGATTGTGGTATCCTAAGGAGTCACCTTTTCACTTGCAAGCTTTTTCAGATAGTGACTATGCTGGAGATAACTTTGATAGAAGATCAACCACTGGTGGATGCCAATATCTTGGAAGAAGATTAGTTTCATGGCAATGTAAGAAACAAACCATTGCAGCAACTTCATCTACTGAAGCAGAATATGTTGCAGCTACAAGTTGTTGTGGACAAGTGCTTTGGATGCAAAATCAGCTTTTGGACTATGGATTTAATTTCAAGAATACTCCTATCAACATTGATAATGAGAGTACTATCTGTATTGTGAAGAATCCAGTGTATCATTCAAAAACCAAGCACATTCAGATTAGACATCACTTCATTCGAGATTGTTATGAGCACAGGTTGATTAATGTGGCCAAGATTCATACAGATGCTAATGTAGCAGATTTACTTACTAAAGGCTTTGATGTTTCAAGATTTAAGCATTTGGTGGTAAGTATTGGTATGATTAATTTTTAGGCCTACTTTTGAGGGGAGGCATTAGCAGTTGTTTCTTATTTAAGGGGAGGCTACATTCATCATTCATTCAAAGAAACAGTACTTTTATTCATAAAAGTCACAGTACATTCAAGACACAGACATTACACATAAAAGCAAACCTACACCAACCCTACTACAACCTAGAAAACCTACTCCATAGGCTTTTTCCTTTTGCCCTGGTAGTTGTGTTTTGCCTTATGAGCTTGTTTCCTCTTCTCATCAAAAGCTGCTTGCATCTTTGGACAAGGGAGGAACAGCACTTGCATTGGAGGTTTCTCTAGTCTTGCAGGTTTCTCTTCCACAGGAATCTTCAAGTTCTTCAGAGCAGTCTCTAAAGCTTGGTTCAAGGCTCTTGGCAGTTCTTTGGATAGTGTTGTAGCTGGAGCAGTAGTTGGTGCCTTTCTCTTAGAGTTTCTTTGGTTTGAGCTTGATGCAGCTGGCTTTGAGTCTGAATCAGAAGCAGAGTCAAAGTTAAACTCAATCTCTGTGTCACTTGAGTCATCTGAGGATATATATACCAATGGAAAGTTGCTCATGGTGAAGTTATGTTTTTAAGATGAAGATAAGTTTTTGATATGCTTTTGTGATGAAGAAAGATGTATGTATCGAGTCTTTTTATAGGAAATTGGGATTTGGATGCTGAAAGTACTGCTCAACGGCTATATGAAGGTACTGCTATGCTGACATGGAAGTACTGTTACTATAAAACGGTCACAAAATGTGGTAACAGTTATTTAACTTATTGGAAAAGAATAAGGGATAAAAATAACAGATTGAGTATTTATTGGGATTTGATTTTTTAAATCTTACCCATATTTACTTACTTTACCGACCTTCTCTCTTTCTTTATAACTAACACTCCACTTTTTCTACACATTACCATCGCCGTTTTCTCTATTACTTTCTCAATCCTACATCAATGGCTCGTTCCACTTGTAATCGTCATAATATGGTAGCAAATTTAGACAAGACTGAATTCAATGTCGATTTTCATGATATAATTGATTTTCTCACTGGGTCGCCAATCAATTATGCTATTCTGGTCAATCCAGATGTTATTGCACCTTGGATTCAAGAGTTTTGGGCTACTGCTAAAGCTGGATGGGAGGATATGGATGTTTGGTTTATTACAGCTAAGGTTGCTGGGCGTAATATTCGCATTACAGAGGATTCTATAAGAACAGACCTTCAGTTTAATGATGAAGAAGGTACTGCTTGTTTTGCTAAAGAGGTACTTTGGGATACACTTAGGGATATTGGATATGAGGGTTCACTTCCTAAGCTAACCTTTGAAAAATCCTTATTCAGTCCACATTGGAAATATTTGATTCATGTCCTACTTCATTGTCTAAGCAACAAGAGTACTGCTTGGAATGAATTTCCCAAATCAATAGCCTCTGCCTTGGTTGGACTATCTACTAATCAGCCATTCAATTTTTCTTGGATGATTCTTGATGGTATGCTTAAACACATCAAGAATGGTTCTCCATTTTTGATGTATCCTAGGTTCATACAGGTTTTCTTGAATAAACAGCTTGAAGGAGTTTCTAAACCACAAGAATTCTTGCCAGTTGTTTCTCTTCCTGATAAGGTATTTACATTCATGGCCACCAAGAGTGCTAAATTTTATGGTAGGAATACACCTCACTGCTAACATGTTAGAAGTAGCACAAGTTGTTAGAGATGCTGCTCATGAAGATTCATAGGATGCATCTGAACATTCAGACTCTGCTCCCACTCCATCTCAAGATGCTTCTCACTAGTCTGAGAGGTCCCCTTCAAGAGAAAAGACTGCTTCAATTGAAAAGACTGTTACTCTGCAAGGTACTGCTTTGGAAGATTCAGATCATGGTTTAAATCAACCACCCACTCCCAATAATTATACTTCCACAGATGGTTCTCGGACATCTGGAGGAGCTGAGGGAGCTAATGTGGTTACACCTGATGAAGAAGAGGTTCTAGATAATTATGCCTTGACCAGAGAGTTGAAGAGGTTGAAGAGAGCTTATGATGCTCAAGCTACTGCAATGGAAATTCTTCAACAGAAGTATAAGAAATTGAAGAAGTTAGTTAAATCTCTCATTCCACAACATCCAGAAGGTCTTCAGAAGTTTAAATCTAATAGGAGGAGGCCAAGAAATCTATCTTCATTCACATTGGGGAGGAATAAGGAAGATGTGAATTTGAATGAAGATGCTGATAATGAAGATGTTGTTGATGATCAAAAGACTATGGATGAAAAGACTGCTGATCAAAATACTATTGATCAAGATGCTGCTATTAATTTTCCACAGACACCACTTGAAGAACAAATTTTCATCAAGATATTGTTGAAAGAAGAAGTGATGAGACTAAGCAAGTAAATCTTCAAGAAGCTGACACTCAAGTCAAAAGTGGTGATACAGAAGAATTGGACTTAGAAGGTACTAGTGTTGCTATTGTTAATCAAGATACTGCTCAAAGTACTGAGAGACAGTTTCACATTACACCAAGGACCTTGGACTTTGAAGAAGATGTGGGTCCATCAAATCCAGTTCAGGAAGAAGAAGAGATGATTAAGTCTACTAATAGTGATGATGAAACTATTGCTGAGATCATGCTCAATATGTCAAGACCTAGAGGTATTAGTATTCCTGGAGTTGAACAACCTCAAGATCTGCAATCTTCTCCTAATTCCACTCAAGAAATTGATCCTAAAGATAAAGGAAAAGGAATCCTGGTGGAATCAGAGAAGAAGAAGAAAAAGAAATTATTCACTATGGAGCAGATAAGGGCTTATCAAGAAGCTCAAAGTGAAGCAGCTGTTAAGAAGCTTCAAGCAGAACTTGATGCTGAGTATGAAAAAGAAAGACAAGAAGCTGCTGTTCAACCAAAGAAATCAATGACAAAGGCTCAAGAACGAAATTTTTATATGAGCTATTTGAAAGGAAGAGGATACAAGGGTCTGAACAAGTTGAATCACTCACAAATGAAGGAATTATATGATGCTGTCAGAGCTGAATATCAAAGACAAGTAGATGGCATTGTTGGTTATGATACTGTAGAAGGAAGGAAGCTAATGGAAGAAAGCAACAAAAGAAAGAGAATAACAACTAGGTCACAGTCATCAAAGAAGTCTAAACCTACTATAGAGTTAAGGACCAATACTGTTGATGAACTGAGAAATTATTTAAGAGTTGTTGATTTTGAGCTTCCTAAGTCAGAAGAAGTTTCTACTACAAAATCAAAGATATCTGATTTAGAGGTTATTGAATCAGAAAAGGATGGTGATTATTTTGTTTTCCATAGAAAAGATGAAAGTTTTAGAGCATTCAATCTGCTGGTTGATATATTGCACCTGATAAATAGAGAAGATTTGTTTGATCTACATCAACAAATTCAAGCTTATTTTAAAGATATTCCACTCAATGGAATTGGTGTAGTATTGCTGGGAGAATTGACTACTATGTGGGAAACAGAAGAAACTAGCACAGATGATATTTGGAAAGATCAAGAAGTATGGGAGATTCTAAGCTGGAGATTCTTTTCAAATGCTGGTGTTCATACCTTAGAGCTGGAAGATGGTACAATGATCTACATGTTGGCAGAAAGGAGATATCCTCTTACAAGAGATTTGATGCTGAGGATGCTGGATCATGGTATGGAAGTTGAAGAAGAAGATGAAACAGCTCTAATGGTGATTAATTTGTTCATCAATTGGACAATTTTGAAGGATGATGATTGAAAAATACTGGTATGATCTTAATTGTATAAAATCTTTTGAATAAACAAGTACTTTATTCAAAGTACTGCTGATCAAACAGTACTTTCCCAAAGTACTGCTTGCAGCTTAAAACCAGTTACATTCTTTTGGAATAACAATTTTTGTCATGTGCAAAATAATTTTTGAAGCACAAATAATTACAGCAACAAATTGTTTTTGAGTAACACATGGTGTTAGTACTTGTACTACACGACAAATGGTATTCAACTCACCATGTTTAACAGACAAGAAAGAGTTTGATTCATCATGAGGGTACGGCTCTGATGTGACAATCAAATCCGTTTTTAGTTGACAATTTACTAAAAATTGTATGGTTTCAACTCACCATATCTGAAATAAGTGAAGAGTTGACTAGCCCACAAGAAAATGGCTTGTGGTAAAGGCTGTGGAAAATCCATTTATATGGTAATTAGTTCACCATGGTTCAGATCTAAGAACTAACTAGTCCATAAGCAAACGGCTTTTGGTAAAGACTACTCAAATCCGTTGATAGCTGATGATTTGCTAAAAATCATATGGTTATCAATGTACCATGGTTTACTTAACCTAAACATTGGCTACTCCAGAGTTAATGGCTTTGGTAAAGAGACATCAAAATCCATTAATTTTCAATGATTCACCTCTCACAGGAGTTAACACACCTGGAAGTGATGAGAATAGTATGAAACTGAATATGATTTGATGAATCTTATGTTGCTGAGTAGCTGAGAAGAGATTGGGTTGCTGTAAAGATAAAAAGATTGTTGCTAATAAAGATTGCAGATACTTTATGCTGATAATAACAAAATAACGAGTATGACTTTCAAAGAAGACAATTTTTCCTTGAAGATAAAGCTTATACATGGAAAATTGAAATCAAACAAGTAGAATTCAAGTTAGGGGAGGATTGTTGGGGTATAAAAGATCAAAGTACTGCTGAAGACTAAAGTGCTGCTAAAGTGTTTAAAGTCAAAGTACTGCTTGTGATCAAAGTACTGCTCGTTGATAAAGTCAAAGTACTGTTTGAAGATAAAGACTGAAGATTAGATTAGGAATATTATGTATAATCTAGAATATTCTAAAGTTAGAGTTTGTATACTTGTCGTTCAAGTATTGTAAACCGACCAGGGTTTTCCTTGTGCCTATAAAAGGATCCCTAGGTCATTATTAGAAAAACTGACTTACGAATACTTTTAGAGAAAAGCTAAAGTTCGATATTAGCTATATTAGGGTTGTTTGTGAATCTGTACGATTAGCAGGTTCAAAGTTTGATTAATAAAAGTGTTGAAGTTGTTATAATTCTTCTTAGCTTTGTTAAGTAATTCCGCATACTTAATAGAGTAATTCAGTGTTTCATCATTAGTAGTTTAGGATTTATCCAAGACTACTAAACCTTAGACAAGCTATAATAAAGTAGTTTGGTTAGAGTATAACGATCCAACACATGATAATTAACTCGCCACCACTAAAATACCCTTTATTCCAACCAAACCGTGTTATCATATCCCTACACCTTACGTTACAACCCTTTATAAAGACCTCTTTGATAGTTTATCTTAGGTGCTTACGCCTAGTGGAGGAGTAATTAATCATCTCCCAAGCCTATGGCAATCTATTTGCTATGACAGGTAGTGAGTGTTATTTTCCGTTTCCATTTATGAGATATAAACTTCATGACATTTGAGAGATGTGAGAATCCAAACACTATTTGCGAGGTGCTAGTATATGATTTCCGTGCTTGTTATGATTAGGGTCTAATAACTATTTGTTGTAATTACTTTTATATTCGTGTTAAATGACCCATAACTCATATTTTGATTGGAATAAAAGCTCATTTGCTTGAGGACAAGCAAATCTCAAGTGTAAGGGTATTTGATGAGACGAAAATGTGATCAAATATTGCCTTAAATCGTTCCTTTTGTCATTTTAGGTACTTTTGAGAGGAATTCTGGAAAACATGCACATTTGGACGTTTTTGGAGCATAAAAGTGAAGAAAACGACAAAGTCTTAAAGAAGCAGGATTTTACAACCTGACGGCGTCAGAAGTCACAAGGTGACGCCGTCAGCAAGGATGACAAAAGAGTGGAATTCAATTATCAAATGACGGGCCAGAAAGATTTCAAGAATTTACACCTGACGCCGTCAGGTGTTAAAAGGTGTAGGCCGTCAGGAACAAAGTTAAAGAGAGACGGCCCAGAAGGTTTTACATGCTGACCACGTCCCAAATGGATCTAGGCCATCCGAGAACCCTAATGGCGGCGAGCTGACGGCGTCAGACCCTATAAGCTGACGCCGTCCGAACTTAAAATCTATATATAGTTTTCTATTTTTCATTCATTATGTGTGGAACTTTGTGGAGAACTTTTAGGGCAAACCCTAAAGACGAATTTTCTGTGACTTTTAGGGTTTCCAACCCTTGGAACCCTAGTGCTTAATTAAAGATAAGTCTTCACTTTAATTCAATCAATATGTCTATGTGTTGGTTGTCTATCTATCTTGCTTGTCTTTCAATTAACATGAGTAGCTAAATTCTCTAGTGTTTGCTTAGATCTAATGAAACCTAACTATTAATTATTGGTTAATTGGTGTGTGTTGTTGTTTGTTGGGATGATTGTTTCATCGATGTTAGGCTCAAGAAAACTGGCCAACCTCCTTTATGGTAACGTGCTTGAACGTCTTGGGAAACATGTAGTCGAGGCATACTAGGCTATTAAGGTAGTATTTAACGCATGAGCCACTGTTTACAACCCCTATGGTTGTGCCGTGCATGGCATAGGGCGAGATAAGAGCTCATAGAATTGGAGAGATATGTATGCCACTCCATGAGTTATTAGGAATACACCCTTCATCCACACAAGTAACACACATATCAATTAACCGGTAAAAGTTAGTTAGGGAGTAATGAAATCTAAGTAAACACAATTTTCTCCATATTGTTTTCACAACCACAATAGTTTAGATATTTATTTATTTTAATTTGCATAAGTAGTAAACTTGGGTTAGTTGATTAACAACTAATTCCGCCCTTCTTCCAAAACTGAGATTTTAATTGCTTTCATAAAAATATAAAAAAACAAAAAGAATCTTCCTTCCACCCTTAGACCTATTAGATTAGCTTTTCTATCTTAACGAACACTATTCCCTGTAAGAGAACGATCAATCCCCCGTACTTACCACTATCCTATACTACATCGGTCAGGTACACTGCCTGGTGGGGTTGTAAGCCTCTTGAGATCCCTTGAGAGGTAGAACCTGTTGTAAGGTCACAAAACCACGCATCAATTACTGTCTTCTTCAACGTACCGACTAATTCTCTCTGTTTGGTACTCATGTCAACATCTTCTTAAACCAATCAGTAATTGCTCAGGGCTCAAGAATTTCATGAATGAGTTTATCGAGATAGCTAGATTTGGGAACTACCAGGTTGACACAATTATGGGTTATGGAGATTGTGTCGTCGGTGACTGTGTAATTTCTAAGAGAATTGGATGGTGTTGATCTTCTTCAAGGTAAACGTGTCACTACCGTGTACACCATCTCTATTTGTTTGGCTAGTCAACTGCGCTAAAGAAAGAAGCATGCCCACAAACCCAATACTGTCAACATTTTCATGGGAGTTCTTCATACCCTACAAAATGACTACCAAGATCTGGAAAGGTTAAAAGCTAAAGCGATTGTTGAAATATTTGGTGGTTATGCTTCAGATCATAAGGGATGCCGAATCTACGACATACGAACCCGGAAAATCTTGGAATCCGCTCACATCACACTCTATGAGCTGTCTGAGCAAATGGCTTCTGCACACATCAGTGTAGGACCCGCGTCTAAACTTTTGTCTTCTGAACCAACCAGTTCAGTTATTGCACAGCATTCTACTCCTGCATGTACCTTATGTACCATCTACCTATAAGGATTTGGAGATCTTGGCTAATCAAGTGGTTGATGAATACTTTGAGCCGCCAATTGGTGATACACCGGTACCACCAGCCATCGCAGCTCATGTTTTAAATGATCAAAATGGTCCATCTTGTTCTACTTCAGTGGCTCAAGACGCTCCATCAGCAAGTCATTCATCAACTTCATCATACATACAATCTCCTTCCGTACATCAAGGTAGTGCAGTCGACGAATCGTTTGAAGTAAACCATCTGCTCCACCTGATGTTGCTCCGTTCTAAGACACATTTGCTCCTGAATCTTCTTCTAAAGCTTCTTCTTCAGGAGACCTTATCACAAGCACATCAGGGTTCTACCCACTACCACATGATCTTCACTATAATGGGAATTCTACTCAACCGGTGTCCACACAAAGTGATCTGAACACACATGCCTTGTGGTGCTTTCATAATTCCATACTATCCAAAGTCGAGCCTAAAGATTTTAAGATTGTCTTATCAGACGAATGTTGGTTTAATGCGATACAAGAAGAAAGACATGAATTCTATCAACTTGAAGTATGGGAATTGGCACCATCTCCAGACTGTGCAATGATTATAGCTCTTAGATGGATCCTTAAAGTGAAATCTAATGAGCATGATAACGTTCTGTATACAAGGCAAGGGTTGCTGCTAAGGGTTACCAGTGGTGTGGTGGAACTTCACTTCGCAAAGACAGAATTTCAGCTGGCAGATTTCTTCACTAAGACACTTCCTGGAGAACGGCTTCGACTTATTCTCCAGCAACTTGGTTTGGAGAGTCTCATGCCAGTATCACTAAAAAGTCTTCAGGAAAAGAATGAGGAGTAATGGATTCGCTTCAAATATCCTTTTATATTTTATATAAAACCCAGAAAAAAAAATACAAAAATATAAAACCTATAAAACCCATAAAAATCTGAAAAATAAAAAATACCAAAAATAGTTTGTTTTTAAGGCATGTCTTCTGGCATCGATAACATTTACGGTCCTAGAAATGTCATTCAATAATGACACGGGTTTTTAAACGAAGTTCGATCAGAAGTTCAAAATGTTTTCAAAACATGCCTAAATCATGGCTTGCAGTTATTTCAGACTGCAACCCGCGCATAAATTATGGTTTGCTATTACTTCAGATAGCAACCCGGTTTTCAAAATCCGTGAAATACACGTTACCATGCTTTCACTGTGTGCGGATTATCCGAAAAGTTGTACGCTTCTGTGCAACCTTTCTAGTAAAAGAAGAGAAGTCTTCTTTTCGCAAAATCTCTTTCTTCTAAAATTCTTCAAGAGAGATTTTGTGGTATACAAGGTGGCCATCGGTCTTAAATTTTCTCGAATACGTTACCGCTCACATTAATGGCTATTAAACGTTAAAATTGAAAACGGGTCATTAATTGAGCGGGAGCGTATTTGCTCAAAATTTCTGCACCTTTAAAAACTTTGTGCACCAGCAACAGTGAAAAACTGAAAAGTGTCTCAAAATCAGTAAACGTTTTAAAACATATCACATGTCTCTCCAAAGCTTTTTCGAAAATCATTTAAATCAATTGGGATCACAAAATCTCAAAAGATTTGAAATTTTATGATAGGGGGAGAGAATGTGATTTAAATATGAAAACTGATTTAAATGTGATGTTTTTGGAACATAAAAGGATCTTTTTGGACTTAAAAGAACGCTCCCTTATGTGCTAAAATTTAAAGATTTTGGATTTTAATCAAAGCACATATTAAGGGGGAGCAAGTGAAAAATTGTGATGTCTTTGGACTTGAAAAGATGTTTTTGGACTCAAAAGAACGCTCCCGTATGTGCTAAAATTTTAAAGATTTTGGATTATAAACAAAGCACATATTGAGGGGGAGCAAGTGTTTAATAATGATGAATAAATGATCTCGAATGTAAGCTCACCCGTATGTGCCAAAGTTTTATAAACTTTAAAAATTGATTCAATCAATGTGCACATATTGCGGGGGAGCAAGTGGCTAAGAGTCTTTCGCGGGATTTTACAAAATCAAGTAGAAACCGTGAATGGATTATGACTCAGAATTGACTCATGAATTGAGAAACACAAACGTCAGAATTCGAAAGGATTTATCCAAGTAGAAAAGTACCGTTTCGAGAAGCTCTTCTTAGATATATACTTTGACGGGTCTAACTTCCTTTTCAAGGAATGTTAACAACATCAAGTTAGTTATTAGGGCTAGTTATCACCTGAAAGCTGATAATGGATCCCTTTAACTAAGCAACGTAAAGGTGTCCCTAGGGTATATGTCTATTAAGAGTAGATCAATTCAAAAAGTGCAACTCACCCCGACATGTGCAAATTTCTTTCTACCTTCTATGAGCACATATTAAGGGGGAGCAATTGAAAAATAATAAAACTCTCAAAGTGTTAACAAATGTGTTTCTTTATCATAAACACTTTGAGAGAATTTTCAATGATTTGGTTATATGGCGATTGTGGAAAGATACCAAAAGACCGACCACTTTAATTTAATGCATGGAGTTATAAGGATGGTAAGGTTAGGTATATGTTCCCATGATCCACCAGAACCGGAGGGATCTTCCCAGGGACAATCCAATAGATAGATTAGAAGTCCTTAGGAATGATTGAAAAAAGGAGAAAAGTGAAAAAGGGAAAAGTGCCGACTGAGACTGAGCTAGGACTGGAACAAACCCAACAAGGTTCTAGTAATGAAGTCTCGGTAAGCACTGAAGGGGTTGAAGAATTAAAAAGAAATGAAATGATAAAGGGTGAAAAGAAATAGCCCTCCTATTATTCAACCTTAGGGCAGAAACCGGGTTCAACTCATATGCTACTGATTGTTACTAAGGTAACGTCGGTATTGAAGAAAAGACGTCATGGACCCAGTGACGCACTGCACTAAACCCTCCAGCCACTCAAGTTCTCTCAAAAGAGCTTGTTTCATTCTCACGGGGAACCGGTGTAATCTATCGACTTGTCTCTTAGAGCTAGTTGATATTGAAACAGGAGACCCCTCCCTAGTCTCTGAATAGGATAACCAAATGTGCACTTATCGAGTCTAGAGCCAAGAGATGAATCAAAAGATCTCATAGGAACACTTGATATTTATACACTGGTGGTTTAACATTAAGGACACTAGTTGTAATATTTTGAGTCCTATGCAGATCTTAGCAATCTGCCAAGAACACTTATGAGGGAATATACTCATGTATTTCCCAATGATTGAGTGGAAACTCCTGCCGGGGTCAACATCAAACAGCCCTGACAGCAGGTCACTTCGGTAATCTCTTGTGGATTACGCTTAGTGTGTACGGTGGTGTTCCAAAAGGTCTACAGTCGTGGGGTGACCTCCAGCGACTCACCTAATCGTTGGTGTACTTCGGTATGTCAGTGTAAGCCCTTTCGGGGGCATCCGATTATGAACGGCCTTGGTAAGGATTAGAGAAAGTCTTCACACTATGTTGTTGACAATCTCGAAGTCCGAACTTGTAAGTGCCGGTATGTTTATTAATAACCAAATTTTATGCAGCTCAACATACCATACTTACCATGATCACCATCATCACTCTAGTTCCACATGCTCATACCAACATCTACAAGGAGTCGTTAGAACTTTTCAACCATGAAGATCTACTCAACAAAGATGTATGGGCATGTTGGAAAGGCGTAATCACACCAAAGACAAAGAAGTTGACGATTGATGCCGATTGCTGAAAAGATGCAGATTCATCATCTCATGCTTACACTTCAACATCATAACTCAAGATATCATGATCAAGGAATCGGCTTCGACTATGCTTCCACAACTCTGATGCAGAAGATCATGATCCAGAAAAGTATAAGCATGACATCACCAAGACAATCACAACATCACAAAGAGACACATACACTCAAAGATGACTTGAAGCTAATTATATGGATGAAGAGCGAAGAGCAAAGTCAAAAGATCATCATATACATCAAGGAAGTCATCTTGAGTCGTTTATCAATGAAGAATCAACAACTACGAGCTACAAAAGAATCTACAAAGATCTCAATGCAAGAATTCAAGAATATTTCCAGGGGTGACCTCCCTTAGGGGGAGATTGTTAGGAATACGCTTTTTGTATAAGAAAGATTCGGTCACCCCAGATATGATTAAGCATTGTTTAGCTCGTAGTAGTTACAATAGTTAGTTAAACGTAGTTTAGAAGTAGATTAGTTCGCGGAAGAAGGACGGGTCTTTACCCACTGTATACCTGATCCGCAGCCCAAGTGGCACGCCCAAGTGGCAAAACCCATGTACATATATACCCTCTCCATCCTTGGAGAGGGTGAACCTCCTTAATCTATTTTCTTTTTTTTTGGTTTCACTTTCTCTCTCTAGGTTCCACTTTCTCTCTCTCTCTCTTTCTCTCTCTAAACCTCTCTTCTTCTTCTTCTTCTTCTTATTCTTTCTTTCTTTCTTTCTATCTTTCTACTATTTGATCCATATACATGAAAACCAACTATGTTATGAATATGTGTATCCTACAGTAAGGGTATTTGATGAGATGAAAAGTGTACCCGTTTTAGGGGGTCATTTAAGCCCTAATTCGTGATAATATGATCAAATATTGCCCTAAATCGTTCCTTTTGTGATTTTAGGTACTTTTGAGAAGATTCTGGAAAACACATCATTTTGGATGTTTTTGGAGCATAAAGTGAAGAAAACGACAAAGTCTCAAAAGAATGCTGGAAATCCTTCCTGATGGCGTCAGAGTCACAAGGTGACACCGTCAACCAACCAAGACAAAGGAGTGGAATCAGACTGAACCAGATGCCCTATGAAAGAATTGAGATGTTTAAACCTGACGGCGTCAGGTGTTAAGAGATGTAGGCCGTCAGGTGTTAAGTTAAAGAGAGACGGCCCAGAGCTATTTTACAACTGACGGCGTCAGAGATGGATCTAGGTGATCCGAGAACCCTAATGGTGGCGAGCTAACGGCGTCAGAGCCATAACCTGATGCCGTCCGAATGTATTTTCTATATATACTTTTATATTTTTCATTCATTAGTATGCAACTTTTTGGGAACAAACCCTAGATGATTTTGACAGCTTTTTCAAGGGTTTTTCACCCTTGATTCTTCCATGTTCAATTAAAGATAAGTCTCCATTCAAATTAATCAATATGTCTATGTGTTGGTTAATTATATCTTATGCTTGTCTTTCAATTAACATGCTAGGCTAGATTTATCTTGTTTTTGCTTAGATCTAGTGAAACCTAACTATTGATTATTGGTTGTTGGTGTGTTATTAATTGTATTGAATGATTTTTTATCGATGTTAGGCTTAAGAAAACTGGCTAACCTCCTATACGGTAACTTGCTTGAACGTCTTAAGAAACATGAACCAATGCGTACTGGGTTATTATGGTTGTATTTAATGCATGAGCGAATTCTAATGATCCCATGTTAGGAGCTTTTAGCAGGCTCGACATAGGAGTGAAGTAGGAGCCTATAGAGTTGGGGAAGTTCGTACGCCACCCCACGAATGGTATTAAGGAATACACCCGTCATCCATGCAATTAATACACACTAACCAACCGGTAAAAGATAGTTAGGGAGTAAGGAAATCTAAGTAAACACACTTGTCTCCATATAAGTTTCACAACCACTTAGTTTTAGTTATTTTATTTTAATTGCCATAGTAGTTTTTTGGGTTAGTTGACTAGCAACTAATTCCGCCCACTCCTTCAAACCCGAGATTTTACTTGCTTTAAAAAAAATATAAAAATACAAAAATAATCTTCCTTCACCCTTAGACCTATTAGAGTAGTTTTTCATACATAATGAACACTATTCCATATGGGGAATGATCAATCCCCCGTACTTACCACTACACTATACTACATCGGTCAGGTACACTGCCTGGTGGGGTTGTAAGCCTCTTGAGATCCCTCGAGAGGTAAAACCTGTTGTAAGGTCGCAAAACCAACCATCAGTGTGTATCATTGGTAATGCGAACATTGTATAGTTGTCAAAAGTGAGATGTATGGGATATCATTCGTCAGCATCAATATGCTTAGTTAACAAATCCATACTGAGATAGTAATTAACATCATATCCTTCCAAAGGAACTGATTATCAAACAAAGTTCAACATTCGAAGGGAGGGAACAATTCTTCCTATATCCGTGGTTAATAATTACTGGCGTTGTCATAGGAGTATTAATGGTTTTGCAAAGTCAAATAATATCTGATGATACATTTTATATTCAGCATAAGAATTGAAATTCGCGGAATGTTTCAAACACATTATGGTTGAATAACCTTCGGGATGGTCGGAAAGGTATCAAACTGTTTATCAAATAAACCGGAAATGGAGATCAAAATCAGAGAGCGCAACTTAAATGGTGTAAGGTATCCATGAAGTTATTGAGGTATTCCAAACTTACTTGGTTACTGAACTTAGGTTGCAAAACTTTCTAACTCCTGAAACAAATGTTCTTATAAGGCATATCTAAAGGAAAGGCACAAATCAGAGTGATGCAGAAGCAATGCTACTTACACGGATGTCCTAGTCTACCCATTCCTCACCGGTATTAACTTGGTTCCTATGGGGAGATCCTAAAGCAATTCTCAAAGTGTGTCTTATGAGCGCCTACAGTGGAAACCTAATGGTCCAAACCTCACAGGTCAAGGTTTAAGGTACTACGAGTCATAGCCTGGGCTCTGATACCATAATTGTAACACCCCAACCCGATAAGGGTAGAAGTACTACATTATGGTGACATATCAAAGCACACAAACATACAACATAAGTAATACAAAGGAATCTCAAAGGTTACAAAGGAAAAATTTTGAAGTACAAGATTACAAAAGGGAACAACAAAAAATACTAAGTCTGGAAATATAATCACTTCTAATCATCTGTAATCCAGAATAGCTATCCAAGTGTAGTCTTCTAAGTCCAAGGTACTCTCCTCTCATAACCCAGCTTCCTACTAAAACCTGCCGCATGAAAAGAAATGCGGCTGAGCTTAAAAAGCCCAGTGAACAGATATATACAAACGAAGTAATAGATAAGGAACAAAGGATATAGTATGGTGCATTGGGGATACAGAAGGTATAATAAGGATGATAAGAATAAGATAAAGGTTAGGTTATATCAGCATTCTACCACGAGCCAAACAAAACAAAACAAAGTCTTCATCATAGTAACCATGGAGTGATCAACTCCCAAATAATGTGAAAGGCATGTATTGCACACAGTACCAGACACCAAACCAAATGTAGTAGCAAAACAAATCAAATCTAGGATGCATCCATACGCCCCTACCCAAACCAATTGCAGATCAAACAAAGGGACGGTGTGGAACATCACTCGACCACACTGGAGTCATGACATTGGTGCATCAATGCCACGGTCATGTTACCTTCATGACTAGGAAAATGCTCGGGTATAATACTGAAGGGTCAAAGGCAAATCAAATAGCAAAGTCTAAGTCAAATCAAAGTATCATAATCCAAGGTGCATAGCAAAGGTTCAGGTCAAAGATTCAGGGTTCATAATCAGAGTTCAAATCAAAGGTCCATAGCAAAGGTTTATAGCAAAAGTTAAATTCAAATGGATCATATCAAAGGTTCATAAATGGAAGGGAACATAGCAAAGGTTCACAAATCAAAGGTTTAGATAAGCAAGAGTTCATGAGAAACCTGTGAAAAGGTCAGAATATCTGTACCTTAGACGGCAGTGCAAAACATAACAGAAACAATAAGATCAGAAGCAAACTCCTTCTTCAGCGAAGCTACACGAATATATGATCGTCTTATTAATAACTTATCTTAAATCAGATTACTCATTTTAGTCGGCTTTCCATTTTCAGTAACTTTCCTTTTATAGCAACTTTCCAAAAATAGCAAGTTTCCTTTTTAGCAACTTTCCAAATTTAGTAGGTTTCCAGATATAGTAACTTAATACTTTAGTTTTATAAATGTAAATTATCAAAGTTTAAGGCCTACAATGTCAAATGTTTAACTTTAGGGTTATATCGTAATTTAATATCAAAATGACAGTTTTAAACTCCGCCGTTTCCCAGTTATTTAAACGTACTCTTGACATCATTTAAGACTGTGAGAATATAATAACACAAGTTAACATGCATGCATTCAATCTTTTTTTTAAAACTCACGACACATAAAACGTACCCAACTTATCCTCAAAATGTCGACCCCCCAAGTACTCCATGTCAAAAATAATATCAAAATCAAAACCCAACTAACTGATATATGACCAACCATTTACACGTACACCTTATATCCTTTTCAAAACATTTTGTAAACAATATTTAGACCTCATTTGACTAACCCCAAAACTTTATACATTCGCACATGATTTAATGAGACCACACTGACCCTTCATTCACGTATAAGCATGCATACACACACATTTACGTTTAATATATTTACCCCACCTTTGTTTTAAGAATAATTAACCTTTGTTTGACATTCATCCCACGACAAATACACCTATTCTCTTCTTGTTTAATAAGCCATGCACTTTCTTAAAAAAATATACCCATCACCTGATGTTACTTTCAGTTTGTAAACTTATTTTATAACCACTTTAGACTCACCACAATTCACATACAACACACTCTTATTCACATTAATATCTTACACAGCCCCTTTCCGTTCTCATTTTAGTACAAGTCGAACACCCATTCAGATTTAAAATCAACTCGTTAGTCATTTTATCCCATTCGAAACTAACATGTCGTGGTCCCTTTTTAATTTCTTCTTATTCTTTCTTTCTTTCTTTCTATCTTTCTACTATTTGATCCATATACATGAAAACCAACTATGTTATGAATATGTGTATCCTACAGTAAGGGTATTTGATGAGATGAAAAGTGTACCCATTTTAGGGGGTCATTTAAGCCCTAATTCGTGATAATATGATCAAATATTGCCCTAAATCGTTCCTTTTGTGATTTTAGGTACTTTTGAGAAGATTCTGGAAAACACATCATTTTGGATGTTTTTTGAGCATAAAGTGAAGAAAACGACAAAGTCTCAAAAGAATGCTGGAAATCCTTCCTGATGGCGTCAGAGTCACAAGGTGACACCGTCAACCAACCAAGACAAAGGAGTGGAATCAGACTGAACCAGATGCCCTATGAAAGAATTGAGATGTTTACACCTGACGGCGTCAGGTGTTAAGAGATGTAGGCCGTCAGGTGTTAAGTTAAAGAGAGACGGCCCAGAGCTATTTTACAACTGACGGCGTCAGAGATGGATCTAGGTGATCCGAGAACCCTAATGGTGGCGAGCTAACGGCATCAGAGCCATAACCTGATGCCGTCAGAATGTATTTTCTATATATACTTTTATATTTTCATTCATTAGTATGCAACTTTTTGGGAACAAACCCTAGACGATTTTGACAGCTTTTTCAAGGGTTTTTCACCCTTGATTCTTCCATGTTCAATTAAAGATAAGTCTCCATTCAAATTAATCAATATTTCTATGTGTTGGTTAATTATATCTTATGCTTGTCTTTCAATTAACATGCTAGGCTAGATTTATCTTGTGTTTGCTTAGATCTAGTGAAACCTAACTATTGATTATTGGTTGTTGGTGTGTTATTAATTGTATTGAATGATTTTTTATCGATGTTAGGCTTAAGAAAACTGGCTAACCTCCTATACGGTAACTTGCTTGAACGTCTTAAGAAACATGAACCAATGCGTACTGGGTTATTATGGTTGTATTTAATGCATGAGCGAATTCTAATGATCCCATGTTAGGAGCTTTTAGCAGGCTCGACATAGGAGTGAAGTAGGAGCCTATAGAGTTGGGGAAGTTCGTACGCCACCCCCACGAATGGTATTAAGGAATACACCCGTCATCCACGCAATTAATACACACTAACCAACCGGTAAAAGATAGTTAGGGAGTAAGGAAATCTAAGTAAACACACTTGTCTCCATATAAGTTTCACAACCACTTAGTTTTAGTTATTTTATTTTAATTGCCATAGTAGTTTTTTGGGTTAGTTGACTAGCAACTAATTCCGCCCACTCTTTCAAACCCGAGATTTTACTTGCTTTCAAAAAAAATATAAAAATACAAAAATAATCTTCCTTCACCCTTAGACCTATTAGAGTAGTTTTTCATACATAATGAACACTATTCCATATGGGGAACGATCAATCCCCCGTACTTACCACTACACTATACTACATCGGTCAGGTACACTGCCTGGTGGGGTTGTAAGCCTCTTGAGATCCCTCGAGAGGTAAAACCTGTTGTAAGGTCGCAAAACCACGCATCAGTGTGTATCATTGGTAATGCGAACATTGTATAGTTGTCAAAAGTGAGATGTATGGGATATCATTCGTCAGCATCAATATGCTTAGTTAACAAATCCATACTGAGATAGTAATTAACATCATATCCTTCCAAAGGAACTGATTATCAAACAAAGTTCATCATTCGAAGGGAGGGAACAATTCTTCCTATATCCGTGGTTAATAATTACCGGTGTTCTCATAGGAGTATTAATGGTTTTGCAGAGTCAAATAGTATCTGATGATACATTTTATATTCAGCATAAGAATTGAAATTCGCAGAATGTGTCAAACACATTATGGTTGAATAACCTTCGGGATGGTCAGAAAGGTATCAAACAGTTTATCAAATAAACCGGAAATGGAGATCAAAATCAGAGAGCGCAACTTAAATGGTGTAAGGTATCCATGAAGTTATTGAGGTATTCCAAACTTACTTGGTTACTGAACTTAGGTTGCAAAACTTTCTAACTCCTGAAACAAATGTTCTTATAAGGCATATCTAAAGGAAAGGCACAAATCAGAGTGATGCAGAAGCAATGCTACTTACACAGATGTCCTAGTCTACCCATTCCTCACCGGTATTAACTTGGTTCCTATGGGGAGATCCTAAAGCAATTCTCAAAGTGTGTCTTATGAGCGCCTACAGTGGAAACCTAATGGTCCAAACCTCACAGGTCAAGGTTTAAGGTACTACGAGTCGTAGCCTGGGCTCTGATACCATAATTGTAACACCCCAACCCGATAAGGGTAGAAGTACTACATTATGGTGACATATCAAAGCACACAAACGTACAACATAAGTAATACAAAGGAATCTCAAAGGTTACAAAGGAAAAATTTTTGAAGTACAAGATTACAAAAGGGAACAACAAAAAATACTAAGTCTAGAAATATAATCACTTCTAATCATCTGTAACCCAGAATAGCTATCCAAGTGTAGTCTTCTAAGTCCAAGGTACTCTCCTCTCATAACCCAGCTTCCTACTAAAACCTGTCGCATGAAAAGAAATGCGGCTGAGCTTAAAAAGCCCAAGGAATAGATATATACAAACGAAGTAATAGATAAGGAACAAAAGATATAGTATGGTGCATTTGGGATACAGAAGGTATAATAAGGATGATAAGAATAAGATAAAGGTTAGGTTATATCAGCATTCTACCACGAGCCAAACAAAACAAAACAAAGTCTTCATCATAGTAACCATGGAGTGATCAACTCCCAAATAATGTGAAAGGCATGTATTGCACACAGTAGCAGACACCAAACCAAATGTAGTAGCAAAACAAATCAAATCTAGGATGCATCCATACGCCCCTACCCAAACCAATTGCAGATCAAACAAAGGGACGGCGTGGAACATCACTCGACCACACTAGAGTCATGACATTGGTGCATCAATGCCAAGGTCATGTTACCTTCATGACTAGGAAAATGCTCGGGTATAATACTGAAGGGTCAAAGGCAAATCAAATAGCAAAGTCTAAGTCAAATCAAAGTATCATAATCCAAGGTGCATAGCAAAGGTTCAGGTCAAAGATTCAGGGTTCATAATCAGAGTTCAAATCAAAGGTTCATAGCAAAGGTTTATAGCAAAAGTTAAATTCAAATGGATCATATCAAAGGTTCACAAATGGAAGGGAACATAGCAAAGGTTCACAAATCAAAGGTTTAGATAAGCAAGAGTTCATGAGAAACCTGTGAAAAGGTCAGAATATCTGTACCTAAGACGGCAGTGCAAAACATAACAGAAACAATAAGATCAGAAGCAAACTCCTTCTTCAGCGAATCTACACGAATATATGATCGTCTTATTAATAACTTATCTTAAATCAGATTACTCATTTTAGTCGGCTTTCCATTTTCAGTAACTTTCCTTTTATAGCAACTTTCCAAAAATAGCAAGTTTCCTTTTTAGCAACTTTCCAAATTTAGTAGGTTTCCAGATATAGTAACTTAATACTTTAGTTTTATAAATGTAAATTATCAAAGTTTAAGGCCTACAATGTCAAATGTTTAACTTTAGGGTTATATCGTAATTTAATATCAAAATGACAGTTTTAAACTCCGCCGTTTCCCAGTTATTTAAACGTACTCTTGACATCATTTAAGACTGTGAGAATATAATAACACAAGTTAACATGCATGCATTCAATCTTTTTTTTAAAACTCACGACACATAAAACGTACCCAACTTATCCTCAAAATGTCGACCCCCCAAGTACTCCATGTCTTACTTAATACCTAGCCCTACACGACCTCAAAAATAATACCAAAATCAAAACCCAACTAACTGATATATGACCAACCATTTACACGAACACCTTATATCCTTTTCAAAACATTTTGTAAACAATATTTAGACCTCATTGACTAACCCCAAAACTTATACATTCGCACATGATTTAATGAGACCACACTGACCCTTCATTCACGTATAAGCATGCATACACACACATTTACGTTTAATATATTTACACCACCTTTGTTTTAAAAATAATTAACCTTTGTTTGACATTCATCCCACGACAAATACACCTATTCTCTTCTTGTTTAATAAACCATGCACTTTCTTAAAAAAAATATACCCGTCACCTGATGTTACTTTCATTTTGTAAACTTATTTTATAACCACTTTAGACTCACCACAATTCACATGCAACACACTCTTATTCACATTAATATCTTACACAGCCCCTTTCCGTTCTCATTTTAGTACAAGTCGAACACCCATTCAGATTTAAAATCAACTCGTTAGTCATTTTATCCCATTCGAAACTAACATGTCGTGGTCCCTTTTTAATCCATTTAAGCCATACGAAAAATAAGTAACATGTTCTCATTCGCTTTTGATCTCGATCACGAGTTATACAAAGTGTCAAAGTCGATACCCATAATCACCCCATTAGTCGACACACCCGCACAAACTTTAGTCGATGTCGTATAGTTCACTCGTTAATATATGTGATGTATATATATCTATGATTTTATGTGAGTTATAGTCGAAAGCATGCTTCTTCTTTCCTTTTTCTTTTTAGCCGGTTCACAGAAGATTTAAACCATGAAATATATATCATAAGGATGATATCAAAAGAGAGAAAGAACAATATAACAAGTGATACCCTTGTGATGAATGCCTCGACAGAGCAGAACAAGGACAAAGGATCCGAAAGAGATGAAAACCAAGCGAATACCGATCCCTACTCGAACTAGCTCACAACCACGATCAACCACCCCTTCTTCCTCCTTCTTTTGCTCGACCAGAATGGAGAAGAGAACCAGAATTGTTAATGCCGCTATTTTTTTCTTTTAGGGTTAGGGTTTTAGAACTTTTGTGAAGCGTATAATGTGAAAGAAATAAACAACCGGATCCCGTAATATTGATGATGTTGGGCCGTGTATGGGCCAAAGCCAAGGGAACTCATGGGCTCGAATATTAGTTATTGGGTCCTTATTTTTATTAGTTATTTGTGAAATAAAAGAAAACGGTCCAAAAACGATATTCGTGTCACGTTAAAAGTAGTTCTCGTATTCTCTTATATATTTCTAATTATTTTTAGATTCGGAATATGTTCATAATTTCACTTGTGATGTTTCGTTGTAATTATTTGGATATATGGTTTCTTCGTTACGTTATTCTCGGGTTTTATAATTAATCGTATCTGTAACTTAGAAAAAATTCAAATTAGACATAAAATTAGGTATTTAAAATTTAGGGTTTTTATCATGTAGTAAATCTAACTACACGAATGTAGTCTCACTTGTGGAATCGGGATGGTCCTAACGCAAGTTCTAGAATCTAAGTGCTACCGGTACACACATCATAGCATAAATGTTTTTCCTACCAATTCTAGGGGCGAACCTCATATATTTGGGGTGAAAAATTTTTTAGTGGTACGGTTTTGTGCTAGTCATATAACTCCTATCCATGAGACGCTCATTAAGACCAAAGTTTCACTCCTAAATGTTGTAAACAATTTTAAATTTGGCACTAAAATTGCCCTAACAGGTATTTCTCTCAGTTTTATTACACATCTTACCATTAAACAAACAAAAATCAAGCGTAATTGCATTCTCTAAGGTATCGTAATTTACCCCCCTTACACTTAAGATGAACATTGTCCCCAATGTTCAAATAACAAGATGTAAAAGTAAATAAGGTAAAGAATGAAATCAAATACTCCCCTGATTTGCTCGGTGGATAAAGTGGTGACATGGTTAGATATTCTTCCAAGAAAATGAACGCTCAAAGCTTCCCTTCCGAAATATAAATCATCTTCTTGTCCAAACTAACCTGTTAAACCTGAGAAAACAAACACGAAAACCTGCATAACATCGGCGGGATAAATCTGTATAAGGATATAATGCCTGTGGAATGAATATTTTACAGATTCCTAGAGTTTATAAGTTAGAGATTTTATAAAGCATTTTATGATTTCGGAAGAAAAACAAAACTTTCAAAAATTCCTGAAAACTGAGCCTGACGCCGTCAGCCTGGAGCTTGACGCCGTCAGAAGTGATCTGACAAATTTCTCATGTTAAGTTTCTGGAAAATTTCTGGAAAAACTCAATTCTTAATTCCTGGTAATCCTGCAAAATATCATTATGACTCGATACAAGCATTTGACTCAAACAATTACTAATATGTATATCAATTGAATATTGTTATGATTCATGTTCATTTGTTCTTATAAACCGATTTGGATTTTCCTTACACTTATCTTTTGCAAAATACCTTTATATGTAGTTAAGACGAAGTTAAAAACAAAATAAAGCATTTTCACAATTTAGTTTGAAGCATGAATCAATATCAATAAAAATAAAACATACATATGGAAGCAAATAAAATTAAACAAACAAACAAACAAAACAAACAAAGCTTGGGTTGCCTCCCAAGAAGCGCTTTTCTTTATTAACGAGTCTTGTAGCTAGACTCAAAGTCACGGGATCTATTATGTGATTCCATCATTGGTCACGTCCTCTAGGTCATCCTCCGGCTTAGTCTTATATTCCGGACCTAGTTGCAAGCATTCTTTGTAGAACCCAAATATCCTACTCATAACATAGTCTATTCCTCTACTTCTATCCTTGTCATTCCTATAGTAGACCGCTTGCTTGTGCTCCTTCTTGATGTTTGACAAGAGTCGGTATTGCTCTATCTTATAAGGCGTTTGGTAAGCTATATCATCGGTATCGTCCTTAAACCTAACTATCCCTAGAGATGGGTCATAATTCATTTTAGAGGCCTCAACAAACGGCTTTCCAAAAACTACTTGAGTTAAGCACGCGTCAACTACTGGACGAATATCCTCAACGATCATGAAGTCGGTGACGTAGGTGAAATTCCCTAAATAGACATGTAGTCCCCTAACTCTACCTACAAAATTGCTTATCCATCCCGTGCTAGGAAATGTCCTAAGTCCCAGTTGCTTTTTCATTATTAGATTGTAGTGGGCTCTATTCATGATGTTTATTGGAGACTTAAGATCTATGTAAGCCTTCCAAACATGCAAGTGACCTATGTTACATGGTATATTGATGTTGGAAGGGTCACTTGTTTTGATGATTGGGTTACCTAGGAAGTATGGTGTCTTGGGGTCATCGAATAGATCCTTATGGTATGCACGTTCTTCCTTAGTGGGCAACCTATTGAAGTAGTCCTCTCCGTCATCTACTTCTTCTATTCACTTATCTTAACTTCCTTATCAACCTCAACTTCCTTAACCTCATCCTTAGGTTCAACTTCTATTCTAACCTCATTCTTGTCACTTTCTTCCTTATTCTTATCGATTGGCTTAATAGTGACGACATTGACGAAGTGGACATGTTTGGATAAAGAAGGGTCTTTGACTTGGGGTCCGATATTCGTGTTCCTAGCGTCCTAATGTGGAGGTGATAGCACTTGGTTGTTGAGGGCGTTCAATAAGTTGTCAATCTTATTGGTTATCTCTACTTGTTGTTGATTAAATTCGGATGTGAATTTAGCTATACCAGCTTCTTGAAATGCCATAAAATTGGACATCAATCCTTCAAAGTTGTTGGTACTACCATAGTTGTTGGAAGGATCGTATTTGAAGGTACGGTTCGAGGAGGGACCGTTGGGTTGAAAACGATTAGGTGGATTAGAGGAATTGTTTGGGGCGTGTTTTGGTTTTGTTTCCACCTAAGGTTTGGGTGATTTTTCCAAGATGGGTTGTAGGAAACACCGTAAGGGTTTGGCTCGGGTTTGAAAGTGTACCACTTGTCTCCCGCTCCGTCGGTACGCGAGGATGCGTAGTCCGCAAAAGCTTGTTCGGGGAGTTCCATGCAATCACGAGTGTCATGGGGACCATTACATAATTCGCACGAAGAAGTGATTTTGTTCACTTGGCTTGATGGTTTCAGAGCCTCGTAGGATTTCATAAGAAACTTGACTTGGTCTTCAAGTTCTATGATCCTACGGTCGGAAGTGCTTGAATTGTTCGAAGGCAAAGATATTGTCTTGACCGTTTTATTCAAATCACAGGGATCATTCCAACTTTCGTTGTCATAAAGAGCAAAATCTTCTAGCCCATGATTGTTCCGCACTTAGATCACGTAGCTTACCACCGGCCGCTTGGTCAATGGTTTGCCTCGTGGGGATATTGATATGGTCGTAGAACATTTGGACTTGGAGCCAAAGGTCTATGCCATGGTGAGGGACTTTTTGAAGTAAGTCCTTGAATCGAGTCCATGCCTCGTAGAGGGTTTCGCCTTGGCGTTGTTGGAACGCCAAGATATCATTACTTAGCTTTGTGGTTCTTCCCGGTGGGAAAAATTGAGCTAGGAAGCGAGAGGTGAGATTATCCCAAGAGGTGATGGATCCTGCGGGTAGATGCTCTAGCCATTGACTAGCATGGTCTCGCCGAGAGAATTGAAAGAGACGTAATCGGGTAGTCTCTCGAGTGTCAACATCAAGGTCTATGGAATCTACGATCTTAAGGAAGTCCTTGAGGTGTTGATTTGGATCTTCGGAACGAAGTCCATGGAATGCACATCCGCTTTGCACCAACCGGATGGTGTCAGATCGCAAGGGAGACACATTGGCTCCTTGGGTGAGCTCAATGGTGTTTCAATAGCCTTGGTGGCTAGGACGGGAGTATTCTCCTAAAGTACGGGCTCTAGGAGGTTGGTTTGGTTGGGGATGGTTTTGTTGTGCTGGGTTGTTGGGATCGAGGATGTTACCACCTTCCATGATGTCGGATGGTAATGGTTACGAACAAAAAACACGAAGAAATAAGATAGACTGTGTAACAATAATATTGATAAAAGATGGTACATGTAATCTAGAGGCTAAGTACTCATTATATAGCCTCATAACTCTTCTCTTCCAAGTAAAAACGTCCCATGATAGTTAATAACCAGAAATGATCAGCCACCAATGATTATGGAGAGTAAATACACCTTTAAATGCGAATTTATAACAGCAGCAGCTCCCCAACCGATCGGCTGAAGGTCCAACCGATCGGTTGGAGTCTTTTGGTCAAAATCCAGCCGATCCGGTTGCCTCTACTATGTTGTTTCTTTGATTTTTCTTCGCCGATTCTTTTCGCATGTGTTTCCTTTCTTCGTGGCATGTCTTAGTACATTAGAACTTGATATTTCTTTGGTAAATATGTATAGAAAGCTCATCTATATTAAATCCTTTGTCCATGCGTTAATTTCATCCTTCTCTTCCATTCGAATCTCTCCCCAACAAGCATGATCACTTCATTTCTTCACTTTTAAGCGTCTTTCCATTGCTTTTGGCTATATTTGCATGTATAAACACTTTTCCATGATTAAGTAACAAATGTATACAAATATGACCAATTTCCATACGAAAAACCAACAATAACGCTTCTAAAAACATGTTAACTTTGAGCGTTATCAGTCCCCTAACTCTACCTACAAAATTTCTTATCCATCCCGTGCTAGGAAATGTCCCAAGTCCCAGTTGCTTTTTCATTATTAGATTGTAGTGGGCTCTAGTCATGATGTTTATTGGAGTCTTAAGATCTATGTAAGCCTTCCAAACATGCAAGTGACCTATGTTACATGGTATATTGATGTTGGAAGGGTCACCTGTTTTGATGATTGGGTTACCTAGGAAGTATGGTGTCTCGGGGTCATCGAATAGATCCTTATGGTATGCACGTTCTTCCTTAGTGGGCAACCTATTGAAGTAGTCCTCTTCGTCATCTACTTCTTCAACTTCACTTACCTTAACTTCCTTATCAACCTCAACTTCCTTAACCTCATCCTTAGGTTCAACTTCTATTCTAACCTCATTCTTGTTACTTTCTTCCTTATTCTTATCGATTGGCTTAATAGTGACGACATTGACGAAGTGGACATGTTTGGATGAAGAAGGGTCTTTGACTTAGGGTCCGCTATTTGCGTTCCTAGCGTCCTTATGTGGAGGTGATAGCACTTGGTTGTTGAGGGCCTTCAATAAGTTGTCAATCTTATTGGTTATCTCTACTTGTTGTTGATTAAATTCCGATGTGAATTTAGCTATACGAGCTTCTTGGGATGCCATAAAATTGGACATCAATCCTTCAAAGTTATTGGTACTACCATAGTTGTTGGAAGGATCATTTTTGAAGATACGGTTTGAGGAGGGACCGTTGGGTTGAAAACGATTAGGTGGATTGGAGGAATTGTTTAGGGGCATGTTTTGGTTTTGTTTCCACCTAAAGTTTGGGTGATTTTTCCAAGATGGGTTGTAGGAAACACCGTAAGGGTTTGGCTCGGTTTGAAAGTGTACCACTTGTCTCCAGCTCTGTCGGTACGCGAGGATGCATAGTCCGCAAAAGCTTGTTCGGGGAGTTCCATGCAATCACGAGTGTCATGGGGACCACTACATTATTCGCACGAAGAAGTGATTTTGTTCACTTGGCTTGATGGTTTCGGAGCCTCGTAGGATTTCATAAGAAACTTGACTTGGTCTTCAAGTTCTATGATCCTACAGTCAGAAGGGCTTGAATTGTTCGAAGGCAAAGATATTGCCTTGACCGTTTTATTCAAATCACGGGGATCATTCCAACTTTCGTTGTCATAAAGAGCAAAATCTTCTAGGAGATCCCATGATTGTTCCGCACTTAGATCATGTAGCTTACCACCGGCCACTTGGTCAATGGTTTGCCTCGTGGGGAGATTGATATGGTCACAGAAGATTTGTACTTGGAGCCAAAGGTCTATGCCATGGTGAGGGACTTTTTGAAGTAAGTCCTTGAATCGAGTCCATGCCTCGTAAAGGGTTTCTCCTTGGCGTTGTTGGAACGCCAAGATATCATTACTTAGCTTTGTGGTTCTTCCCGGTGGGAAAAATTGAGCTAGGAAGCGAGTGGTGAGATTATCCCAAGAGGTGATGGATCCTGCGGGTAGACGCTCTAGCCATTGACTAGCATGGTCTCGCAGAGAGAATTGAAAGAGACGTAATCGGGTAGTCTCTCGAGTGTCAACATCAAGGTCTATGGAATCTACGATCTTAAGGAAGTCCTTGAGGTGTTGATTTGGATCTTCGGAACGAAGTCCATGGAATGCACATCCGCTTTGCACCAACCGGATGGTGTCGGATCGCAAGGGAGACACATTGGCTCCTTGGGTGAGCTCAATGGTGTTTCAATAGCCTTGGTGGCTAGGACGGGAGTATTCTCCTAAAGTACGGGCTCTAGGAGGTTGGTTTGGTTGGGGATGGTTTTGTTGTGGTGGGTTGTTGGGATCGAGGATGTTACCACCTTCCATGATGTCGGATGGTAATGGTTACGAACAAAAAACACGAAGAAATAAGATAGACTAAAGAAGAACCTAGAAAAATAAAATAAAAATCTCACTAGAAAGGAATCTAGCGAGTAAACCTAATAAAAATAAAATTAACCTAAACAATAACAATTCCCCGGCAGCGGCGCCAAAAACTTTGATGCCTGATATTGCACCCTCGCAAAATGGTTTTACTTCTCAATGGATCTTGAGAAGCTTGCAATCCCCACCAAACAGTGTACCTGACCGATGTAGTATAGTATAGTGGCAAGTACCGGGGGATTGATCGTTCTCTAGGGGAATAGTGTCGTTAGGATTGAAAAACTATTCTAATAGGTCTAAGGGTGAGGGAAGATTCTTTTTGTATTTTTATATTTTTTAGAAAGCAAGTCGGGTTTGAAGGAGTGGGTGGAATTAGTTGCTAGTCAGCTAACCCAAATAACTACTAATGCAAATAAAATAAAATATCTAAAACTACAGTGGTTGTGAAAACTATATGGAGAGAAATGTGTTTACTTAGATTTTCTTACTCCCTAACTATCTTTTACCGATTGATTAGTGTGTATTAATTTCGTGGATGACGGATTGTATTCCTTAATAATGGTCGTGGGGGTGTGTATGAACTTCCCTAACTCTATAAGCTCCTACTTCACTCCTATGTCGAGCCGGCTAAGAAGCTCGTAACATGGGATCACTAGAATTCGCTCATGCATTAAATAAAATCAAATAACCTTAGTACACCTTGGTTCATGTTTCTTAAGACGTTCAAGCACGTTACCATATAGGAGGTTGGCTAGTTTTCTTAAGCCTGACATCGATAAACATTCATCCAATACAATCAATAACACACCATTCAATCAATAATCAATAGTTAGGTTTCATTAGATCTAAGCAAACACAAAGAAAACATAGCCTAGCATGTTAAACAAAAGACAAAAACAAGATAGAATCAAACAACACACAGACATATTGAATGATTAATTGATTACTTATCTTCAATGTAACATGGAAGATCTCAAGGTAAAAAACCTTGAAAAAGCTGCTAAAATTCGTCTAGGGTTTCTCCCTAAAAAGTTCGACACTAATGACTAAAAATTATGAGAATATATATAGGAAAACAGATCTGATGGTGTCACGTTGTAGCTGTGACGCCGTCACCTCGCCGTGCTTAGGGTTTCTTAATGGCCTTCTTGACGCCGTCCCCCTTTAATCTCCCAAAATCCGTTCTGGCTTATCAAGACTTGACGGCGTCACATCCATGCTTGACGCTGTCATGGGTACTATTCCAGCAGACGTTAGCACTTTTTCGAATTCTTCACTTTTATGCTCCAAAAACGTCCAAAATGCTTCCTTTTCCAGAATTTCTCTCCAAAGTACCTAAAATGACAAAAGGAACGATTTAGGGCAATAATTGATCAAATAATTACGAATTCGGGCTTAAATGACCCCCGAAAAGCGGTACACTTTTCGCCTCATCAGATGTGCCCAAGGTCAGTAGACATTATCCTTGGTTTGTTGAGGAGGATTAATGCTTTTCGAGGTGTTGTTGAAGAGCTTGAAGAATAGCGGTCCAAGTACAAGAAGTATGCCATCATCAGTTGGGTTTTGTTTGCTTTGTATGTTTATTTGAATGCTTGACACGTCTTAACCCATCGACCATCTACTCTCTTTTGTTTAATAATTGTTAGTTTGTAATGGTGGTGGATGAATGTTTTTAGTATTTTGGAGTAGATGTTGGTTGTTGGATTGTGAAGCAGTCGTTTGTAATGGTTGTAATTGATCAATGAAAGTTCATGTTTGAATGATGGCTAAATCCTAAAAGTTTTTTGTATTTTTATATTTTTTAGAAAGCAAGTAAAAATCTCGGGTTTGAAGGAGTGGGCGGAATTAGTTGCTAGACAGCTAACCCAAATAACTACTAATGCAAATAAAATAAAATATCTAAAACTAGAGTGGTTGTGAAAACTATATGGAGAGAAATGTGTTTACTTAGATTTTCTTACTCCCTACCTATCTTTTACCGATTGATTAGTGTGTATTAATTTCGTGGATGACGGATTGTATTCCTTAATAACGGTCGTGGGGGTGTGTATGAACTTCCCCAACTCTATAAGCTCCTACTTCACTCCTATGTCGAGCCGGCTAAGAAGCTCGTAACATGGGATCACTAGAATTCGCTCATGCATTAAATAAAATCAAATAACCTTAGTACACCTTGGTTCATGTTTCTTAAGACGTTCAAGCACGTTACCATATAGGAGGTTGGCTAGTTTTCTTAAGCCTGACATCGATAAACATTCATCCAATACAATCAATAACACACCATTCAATCAATAATCAATAGTTAGGTTTCATTAGATCTAAGCAAACACAAAGAAAAACATAGCCTAGCATGTTAAACAAAAGACAAAAACAAGATAGAATCAAACAACACATAGACATATTGAATGATTAATTGATTACTTATCTTCAATGTAACACGGAAGATCTCAAGGTAAAAAACCTTGAAAAAGCTGCTAAAATTCGTCTAGGGTTTCTCCCTAAAAAGTTCCACACTAATGACTAAAAATTATGAGAATATATATAGGAAAACAGATCTGATGGTGTCACGTTGTAGCTGTGACGCCGTCACCTCGCCGTGCTTAGGGTTTCTTAATGGCCTTCTTGACGCCGTCCCCCTTTAATCTCCCAAAATCCGTTCTGGCTTATCAAGACTTGACGGCGTCACATCCATGCTTGACGCTATCATGGGTACTATTCCAGCAGACGTTAGCACTTTTTCGAATTCTTCACTTTTATGCTCCAAAAATGTCCAAAATGCTTCCTTTTCCAGAATTTCTCTCCAAGGTACCTAAAATGACAAAAGGAACGATTTAGGGCAATAATTGATCAAATAATTACGAATTCGGGCTTAAATGACCCCCGAAAAGCGGTACACTTTTTGCCTCATCAGATGTGCCCAAGGTCAGTAGACGTTATCCCTGGTTTGTTGAGGAGGATTAATGCTTTTCGAGGTGTTGTTGAAGAGCTTGAAGAATAGCGGTCCAAGTACAAGAAGTATGCCATCATCAGTTGGGTTTTGTTTGCTTTGTATGTTTATTTGAATGCTTGACACGTCTTAACCCATCGACCATCTACTCTCTTTTGTTTAATAATTGTTAGTTTGTAATGGTGGTGGATGAATGTTTTTAGTATTTTGGAGTAGATGTTGGTTGTTGGGTTGTGAAGCAGTCGTTTGTAATGGTTGTAATTGATCAATGAAAGTTCATGTTTGAATGATGTCTAAATCCTAAAGGTTTGTGGTTGTGATGAACTTAATGTTCCTTTGTATGGTGAAGTATGTTGTTTGGTTGTTCAATGCATAATATGATTGGAGTGTACGAAGTTAAGAAAGCATAAGGCTGTAGTTTGACTTAATAAAGTCAACATATTGAACCAATTTTATTAATCACTTGTAAACGTCTATGTTGACTTTCACAGGTCAACATGGGTAAATACGAGTTTGCAAAGTCTTTAAGGTAATTTTGGAGCCAAAAGACACGTGGCAACCGAATAGTGTGTCTCGGGATTTTTTTTTCCAATGACTATATTTGAAAAAGTCAAACCTGTCAAACTTTTCCCTCCCAAAGTATCAAGGCAATCGAAACAATTGCATAGGGACTACTCTTTTCCTTCTATACTCTTCTTATTTAAGCGCACCAAACCACACACACATTTCACCAAAACACTCAGACTAAACCCAAAGAAAACAACCACTGACGATGGCTATCTACATTGGTACCGAGAAAGAGGAGTGGGAAAAAGTTTTGGACACCCCTTATTGTATGGATTTAGTTCTTGAGGGTTTTGGCGCTGAACCAATTGTTGAGTACGGTGCTTACTCGAAGATACCGAAGGATTTGAGGAAACAGATTCTTACTTGGCTCAGGAAACAACCTGGCTACTATGAGATGCTTGTGGGTGATATGGAGGAGGAGGAGGAAGAGAAGGAGGAGTAGAAGGTGGAATTTGATGAGTTGGACTAGAGGATCTCCCATCTTGAAGATGTGCTAAAGCATCTCAAGAATAAGAAGGAGAAGAAAGAAAATGAGAGGAAAGAAAAGGAGATGAAGGAAAAGGAGATGAAGAAAAGGAAGAAAAAGGATGATGCAGAAGGTAGCGGTTCAAACTTCTAATCAAGTGTGTGATTAGACAATATAGAAACTATTTTAGAAATTTGTAATGAGATCAATGAAATTATGGAATTTGAATGTTTATGTTTGTGTTCTAATTTCTATGTTTGTGTTTCAATGTTTATGTTTGTGTTAATTTTTATGTTTGGATTTCCATGTTTATGTTTGTGTTAATTTTGATGATTGTGTTTCATAAAAAAAAACAAGACATGATAATAGGTAACTAGAAACAAAAATTGAACATAAATAGTACGTTTAGATTAACGATTCATAAACAACAACAAAAACCACAACATTAAAATTAAAATCAAAGAAACATCAATGTGAACATAAAAATAACTTCATTAATATAAATAAAGGATTGCATTACAAAATTAGAACATAAGAAGAGAATTACAAACTTAGACTACTTAGACTAATCAGACAAATATGCCTTGTACATGTCATCAACGTCGTAAGTTTCGAACTCTTTCTCCTCTTCTTCTTCTTGATCATAAATGCCTTTCATTCTGTCCCTATTCTCCATCCTCCTTAAAGCACGTATTTCCCTCCAGTGCGCCTTCCAAGCGGCCTTTCTTCTCTTCTTCTCTGCTCTAGCTGCCTTCTTCGCAACAGCCTCCCTCTCCGCAGCAGCAGTAGCCTCCTTGTCTGCTGCATCATCTTCTTCAGCCTTGAGATCCTCCTCCAAGGCCGCTTCAAGCTCGTAGTATGAGCTTTCATCGCCTCCAGCAGTAGGAACCTCTGGCTCTTTGGTTGCAGGGGCTGGTCTTTTGACCACCTCCTCATTTTCAAGTGGGGTAGCATCAGCATCCCTAGCTCTTTTGTTTCCCGACAACATTCTTACAATTTTGTTTTTTTACTAAGGTTTTAGATATGATTGGATTGGTATGCATCACAATGTAGGAGTATCAAATTTATACACAAAAAAGGGGGGAAACCGAAGGGACTATATTCAGTTTTACACGCTTTGGTAGCACTCTTAGGTTCCCCATTCTTAGTTGGAAATATAACACTCATTTATAACTCCTTTTTTGTCAAGAAGCTTTTTATAAATGTATATCTGAGTTGTATTTAATGTGCCGGGTTTGGTGGGATTCACACGGGACTAAAATGTTTGTACTGTTAGCACCACCTTTCTTTAAACAGTACTAAGTAGTTAGTACCGTTAGTGAACAAGATTACATAATGTATTATTATATACAAAGATAGTCAAACTAAAAAGTCAACCTACTTAACTAACTACAAGATTATAAAGAACAAATAAAGTAGTAGAAAAGGGTCACAACATAAGTACAAAGTAAGCCTACCATTCAACAACAACTAAAGTAGTACACAATGTTCACAACATGTTTATTCAGGTCACAACAAATTTATTCAAATGAACAACATCCTAAATCAACTAATTCATTTTTTTTACCCTTCCCTTTTGGTTTGATACCATGGTCTTCAGAGGTATTAGCATTGGGAAGGCCTAGAACCTCAACCCTCTCATCAAAAAGCTCTTTCTCAGTCTTTTTAGGAGTTTTAATCTTCCTAGCTTCTTCCTTTGTTCTCCCTCCTCCAGAATAACCTTTTGGAAAATAGGCTTCCCATGGATTAGGATCTTCATGACCTTCAGAACTTGAGTCACTGATGTTAACAGAAATGATTGCTGCAAAAAAATAAAGAATAATATAAACGTTGATATTAAAAATAAAAATTAAAAATGAAAGAGACTATGATATTGCAATTCAGTGTNCTCTCATTCTGTCCCTATTCTCCATCCTCCTTAAAGCACGTATTTCCCTCCAGTGCGCCTTCCAAGCGGCCTTTCTTCTCTTCTTCTCTGCTCTAGCTGCCTTCTTCGCAACAGCCTCCCTCTCCCCAGCAGCAGCAGCCTCCTTGTCTGCTGCATCATCTTCTCCAGCCTTGAGATCCTCCTCCAAGGCCGCTTCAAGCTCGTAGTATGAGCTTTCATCGCCTCCAGCAGTAGGAACCTCTGGCTCTTTGGTTGCAGGGGCTGGTCTTTTCACCACCTCCTCATTTTCAAGTGGGGTAGCATCAGCATCCCTAGCTCTTTTGTTTCCCGACAACATTCTTACAATTTTGTTTTTTTTACTAAGGTTTTTAGATATGATTGGATTGGTATGCATCACAATGTAGGAGTATCAAATTTATACACAAAAAAGGGGGAAACCGAAGGGACTACATTCAGTTTTACACGCTTTGGTAGCACTCTTAGGTTCCCCATTCTTAGTTGGAAATATAACACTCATTTATAACTCCTTTTTTGTCAAGAAGCTTTTTATAAATGTATATCTGAGTTGTATTTAATGTGCCGGGTTTGGTGGGATTCACACGGGACTAAAATGTTTGTACTTTTAGCACCACCTTTCTTTAAACAGTACTAAGTAGTTATTGCCGTTAGTGAACAAGATTACATAATGTATTATTATATACAAAGATAGTCAAACTAAAAAGTCAACCTACTTAACTAACTACAAGATTATAAAGAACAAATAAAGTAGTAGAAAAGGGTCACAACATAAGTACAAAGTAAGCCTACCATTCAACAACAACTAAAGTAGTACACAATGTTCACAACATGTTTATTCAGGTCACAACAAATTTATTCAAATAAACAACATCCTAAATCAACTAATTCATTTTTTTTACCCTTCCCTTTTGGTTTGATACCATGGTCTTCAGAGGTATTAGCATTGGGAAGGCCTAGAACCTCAACCCTCTCATCAAAAAGCTCATTNAGTCAGAATCAGCAGTACCAATTACATAATGAGAGCTTGTTGGAATGGTGGTTAACCCTTTTGGACCATGAAGTTGAAGCTTTAAATACACGGCATAATCAGGATCAACAGATCCAATGACATACTTAGTAGAGGTTGTGGGAGTGGTGCTTGAACCTTTTTCAGCTTTAAGTTTTAAAAACTGTTCATATTGATGATCAGCAGGACCAATGATATACTCAGACGTCTTGGATGTGTTTTCTGCAACTAAGTAAAAACAAAGAGAAAAAAAAGTAAATAAATAAATAAAAATAAATAAATGGTATAGATTCAGAAAGAGTCAACTGGTAACAGAAATACACCCATATTTAGAACTTTTGGACCAGAACACGAACAATATGAAAACGGGAATAAGAATACCTTTTTTGCTTCTGGTATTCATTGTGTTGGAACTAAGGTTATAGGAAATGTTGGTGTATTAGTTTACAAGCTTGATTTTATGGGTGTATGTGTGTGTGGTGTAACGGTAGTGCGGGTATTTAATGAGATGGGATTAAATGAGACGTAAATGTGTGGTTGAACGGTTGGGTGGGTAATAAATGGGGTTGGGTTGCTTGCACTATCATATAGCGACTTGCCAGTACTAACTTTCTTATACATAACAGTACCTAAAAGTTTATATTGGTAGTACAAACTTCCTTCTAACATTATGTGCATATTTTCTTTTTTCATGTACCTGTCTGAGTTTTTTGATTCATTAATATGATTTTCATGTTTATGTTTGTGAATCATATGAATGACACTGAGATAGCTTAAACATATTTGAACACATAAGATCCATCTAAACACATTAAACAAAGGAAATTTGAATCATAAGATCAATTTCATTGAGTAATCATAACCAGAGTTACCACAATTCATTTGCTTGCTGCATTTGACTTTACCAAGTCAAAGACCTTCTAAGTGAACTAATCAACAGACATGCAATCATAAGAGCAATATGGGGAAAATTGCCACACATGTTTAAGTTTGTGATACATATCAAATACAATGAAAATTTTAAAACATACATGAACACATAATATCCATTTGAACACACTATACAAAGAAAATTTGAATCATAAGATCCATTTCCTTGTAGATATCCAAGTTCATGCACATTGTGATTCTTACCCATTTTTGAACAAAATATGTTTACTATAACCAACGAAACCAGATGGGTATACTTAATGAAAATATCTATAAGTCTTGTACCAAAGTCATTCACGTTGACAAAATGCAGTCAAACAAGTCACAAAACAACTAAACTTAGTGAACTAACCAACACACATGCAATCATAAGAGCAATATGGGGAAAATTGCCACACTTGTGGACTTATATTAGTTTGCCTATAAAAGGACTTAGAAAATTGCCACATATGTGGACTTGAATGTCTGCCTATATAAGGACTTAGATGATTGCCACAAGTGTGGACTTTGATGTTTGCCACTTATGTGGACTTTCATTACATACTTTATATAACAACCATAATATTTAAACAAAAATTTGTCCTGAATTTGAAACATGGCTAAAGGATAGCCCATTGGCTGTCATTTGCTTGGCTGCCTTGAGTTGCTATATGTCCAGATGCTCCTTGCAATGTTGAACTAGGACTAGCTTGAGAGGCACCAGATACTCCTTGCATAGATGAACTAGGGCCAGCTTGAGAAGCTACATCTCCACCCTGCACTGTTGAACTACGCCCAGCTTGAGAAGGTACATCTCCACCTTGCACATTTGAACTAGGAACAGCTTGAGCAGACCCTTTACCCTTAGCTTACCGTCCTCCAGCTTTCTTGAAACCTACATAACAACACAGGTTCAAAAAAGGACCAAAATTTTTAACAGTGAAAAACTGAACTCTGACAATCTAATTACTACCTTTTGTAGGAGGTTGTCCTTGTCCTTTGCATGTAGCCTTGTTATGTCCAGCGTTACCACATAGTCCGCAAGTAATAACTCTCCCCCTTTTGGTCAGTTTTCCATTATTCACAGTCGGAGCATCCTTAAACTTAGACTTTCTTCTCTTCTTCCTTGGTCTTCCAACCTGAACATGATGCTTTGGTGGCAACAACACTATAGCATGGATGGTCTTCTCCCAATAGTTGCTTCCTCTAACTGGTTCTACTAAGTGGGAGTATACTTCCTTCCATGTGGTCAACCAATAACAGCTATGCACCCACGACCCTGGAGGTCCAACTTGAATGCCATTGAGTCCCATATTAAAAAAGGCTGCAACAGCATGCTTACATGGTATCCCGGTCAATTCCCATTTCCTGCATGAACAGACCTTATCCTGTACTTCACAACACACTAATCACCCCATGCCCCTGTCACCTGATACTTAACTCCTCCATTCCATATCACCCGCAACGTATCAGCCTCACTCTTAATCTTTTCCAATATTTTAGTTGCAGTTGGGGTTAGAGGACCATCAGTTTTCTCAATTACAGCTTGTACGGCTACTATTCTCTTCATGCAGTATTCCCTGATGTACTCTAAAAGTGTGATGACTGGCTTGTCTCTTGCTGGAGCAATTTTACCGTTAAAGACCTCACAAATGTTGTTGATCAATAAATCTGTAACTGCTCTACCTATAACACGAACATATGAAACACTTAAATGACATACATGGCTGCTATTGAACCATTTTTACGTTTTAAAGACAAAAAAACAATTACCAGAAAAATGAGATCTGGCCCAATGTTCAGCTGGTATATTCCTCAACCATTCATGCGCTTCCTTCTTCAAATCCTTCAAATGTTGCATACACTTTTCAAAACCAGACAGGGTTGTAACAGATGCACATCTCCACAAAGCTTCCTTATATTCCAATCCACTGAACTATTGCTTCATATTTTCATGAATGTGCCTCAAGAAAAATATGTGTTCTGCATTTGGGAATATAGATTTTAAGGCTGGAATGAGTCCCTGCATAAACCAATTAAGTTAGCAAAATAATAAATCATATTGTGTTGTATTAAACAATTCAAGTAAGGGGAGCATGTTACTAACCTTTTGTCTATCACTGATGAATGTGAAATTAGATCTAGGGCCTAGATCTATGTCATCACCCAAGCACATCAAGAACCAAGACCATGAACTCTTACTTTCAGCTTCTACCAAGGCATAAGCCAATGGGTAAATTCCATTGTTAGGATCAAGTCCAACAGCAACCAACACTTGTCCTGGATAAGGACCTTTCATGAGACAACCATCGAACCCCAACAATTCTCTTTTACAAGCCTTGAACCCTTCCTTCAACGCTCCCAAACAAACATAAATTCTTTTAAACACCCTTCTAGGCTCACTAGGATTAGCATATTCTCTGTCGATTGCAAGCTTCACAGTTGTTTTAGGGTTTGTAGACAACAATTCACCAATATAGTCCCTAAGCATGGTATACTACAGGTTGTGATCACCTGAAACATCTTTTTCCGCTTTAGATTTGGCCCTGAATGCTTTTGCCATAGAAACCTGAAGACGTAATTCACGCTGGAGCTGGTCTTGAACTGCCTTTCCAGTGATCTTTGGATTAACCTTCACTAGGTCATATATCTTTTTTGCCAAATATTTGTAAGTGCAGTGTTTGATTTCCCTTGACTGAAGGCAAGTGTATTTGTCTTTGTGTGTCTTAACTATCCAGTTTTGGCTAAGTTTGTCTTTGCTTACATACAAGACCCAGGGGCATTCATTAGATACCGTTTCAACATCAGAACTTCCAACAACATTGCTCTTTCTTTTCCTCCCTTTACCTACTGA
>LBNU01002849.1:74413-86665 GCA_014162995.1 Artemisia annua | reverse complement strand
TTTTTTTTTATAGATTGTATTAATTTTTATTTCATGAATGTTTTAGTACTATTGTGGAGAGTATTTAAACATTTATTTTAATAGCTTACTTATTTGATTTGTATGATGTGATTTATTGATTGTATTTTTGCATTAAGGGGTGTTTTAATAATTACATTAATTGAATGAGTTTATTGAAAAAGGCAATAAATTAAAAGAACCACAAAGCCACACAGGCCACAACATATATATTGGTGCATAAGTTAGTTGTACAATATGCATGTATAGTTGTATTGCTTAATATTTAAGTTTATAACATACCAAAGGGTTGTGCCCAATGGTACCTTTTATTGTGTGAGAAGCTCCCCAACCAAATTGTCGTTGGTCCATTCCTACTTAGGACTTGAGAAATAGTTTGTGATTATATATTGTGAGATAGATAGTTCTCGTTCTTAAAATAATGGAGTGCATTGTCTTCCTTCATTATATGTAGTTTAAATAAGAGAATATTCAAAGATGTCTTTTCAAAAAATAGTCGGATGAGTATTTGCTTTTCTAAAAATAGCCGGATGACCATTTGCTTTTCCAAATTTAGTCCTTGTGCGTCCGTTCTACCGTGCGACTCCATCATATTTTTATGAAGTGTCGAGTGGGTAAATAAATGTTTTTGTTCGAGTGAAATGACATTTTGTGCGACCATTGTTTTGCCTTTTTTTGAAGACAAAAATTTCTCCAAAAAAACAATTTTTTTTTAAAAAATCGATAATTTTTTGTCTTTTTTTTGAAAAAGACAAAACGGCCACATAAAATGTCACTTCAGTCAAACAAAACATCTACCTACCTACTGGACACTTGTAAAAAGTATGATTGATTCGCACAAAACTAAATTTAGAAAGCAAAATCAAAGTGTCAATTTGGATGGAAACCCAACTCTTCTTTGATGCATGTAACAACCGATGCAATTCCGCATAAACCCTAATCAACATACTCATAATAACTTGCATACTTAATTTATGAATTATTTTTGCGATGTTTTGTACATTGAAAGCATTAAATAGTTTTAAACTTCAAGATAGTAAGAGCATTGGCGAACAATGGTTAAACTCCGGCATCTAACAATAATCATAGGCGCATGTGAACTGTGAATTAAACTATAGTTTACAATGTATTAGTCATTTGTCAGCCCTAAAGTCATGATTTTTATTATTACCTATATTCTGAATAAATTTTGATCTCGTGATTTTGATACTGTAGGAACGAAAATGAAACAATAAATGCGGGAACAGAACAAACGTAGAGATTTACATTGGATATTAGAGAAATCGTGGTCAAACTATTTTGATCACGAGGGAATATTATTACGCTTGGTGCAAAACTGCACAGGCTTCATGTTGCACCACACGTGAAACAAGGTACTTTGAACAAGAGATAATAATATTACGCTCAATACAAAATTGCACACATTTACAATGATATATGTGTTCTATTTTTGAAGTGGGAAAAAATAAACTCTACTTTCTCAAACAAGCTTAAAACTCCGTGTGGGCACAATCCCATAGTTCTAGTATCAACATAGAAGGCTTCATACATAGAAATTAACGAGAGTTCTTTTCCAACTATATAGTTAAAGTCAAAACTAGCCGTTACGCTTCGTCTACAAGACTCTACTATTTATTGGCATCATTACCTTATTACATATTCCGTTAGCCTCCACAACTCAACAGAATTGGCAAATTGGGATCTTCGGTTATGATCAGATTCCAGAATGGTTCGTCGGGATGGGTCCTTTGGATCTAATCTAATTCTAAACTCAGTTACAAACCAAACGGGCCTTAAATCTAAAAAATGTACGAGTACTTTTTATTTTATGTTTGAGTCTTACTATCTTAGTATGAGGACGTATAAATTGGGGTGCGTTTGGTATGCGACCCGAAATCACTACAGGTATGGTTTTGAATAGAGGGAGGCATGGGATTATAGATATCGATTTCAATGCTCTTGTTTGGTGTGAATTTGGTCAATAAGATATGAGGTAGGATATCTAAAAAGACCTTTGGCAATTTGGTCAAATATTAAGTTCTATCTAAATGTATTTTTAGGTGCGGTCGAACTTATACATGTAATTTGAAAGGAAGTTATAATCATACTATTATAGTATGTAAGTTATGTTAAATGTACTTTTTCTTTGATGCATGTAACAACCGATGCAATTCCGCATAAACCCTAATCAACATACTCATAATAACTTGCATACTAATTTATGAATTATTTTTGCGACATTTTGTACATAGAAAGCATTAAATAGTTTTTAAACTTTAAGATAGTAAGAGCATTGGCGAACAATAGTTAAACTCCGGTATCTAACAATAATCATAGGTGCATGTGAACTGTGAATTAAACTATAATTTACAATGTATTAGTCATTTTTCGGTTCTAAAGTCATGATTTTTATGATTTCCTATATTCTGAATAAATTTTGATCTCGTGATTTTGATAACGTAGGAACGAAAATGGAACAATAAATGCGGGAACAGAATAAACATAGAGATTTACATTGGATATTAGAGAAATCGTGGTCAATCCATTTTGAACACGAGGGAATATTATTACGCTTGGTGCAAAACTGCACAGGCGTCATGTTGCACCGCACATGATACAAGGTACATTGAACAAGAGATAATAATATTACGCTCAATGCGAAACTGCACACGTTTACAACGATATGTGTTTTCTATTTTTGAAGGGGGAAAAAATAAAACCTACGTTCTCAAACAAGCTTGAAACTCCGTGTAGGCACAATCCCATAGTTCTAGTATCAACATAGAAGGCTTCATACGTAGAAATTAACGAGAGTTCCTTTCCAACTAAAACTCTCCTGATAAAGTCAAAACTAACTGTTACGCTTCGTCTACAAAGACTACTATTTATTGGTTTCATTAACTTATTTCATATTCCATTAGCCTCCACAACTTAACAAAATTGGCAAATTGGGACCTTCGGTTATTATCCGATTCCAGAATGGTTCATCGGGATGGGTCCTTTGGATCTAACCGCTTCCATGACTCGGCTCTTCTTTCATATCGTTTGAACTGTTTCCTCTAGAGGCCACATGTTCTAGAGGAAGCTTCTAATATTCAATTAGGTAATAGCTTGACACACACGTGCATTAAGTGCCCAGATTCTACGGGATATGTTCCTCGTACCCCGACATTTTATTTAATGTATACGTGACGCCAATTACACTTGGAGCACTATAAATACAAACACCACTCTATGCAGTGTAGAAGGTTCTCACTCTTCATTTCTCTTATTTTATATATCCTTTCAACCGGAGGTCATGATGTGACTATCAGAAGTTTGTCCACGAGCTTCGACCTTGTGATCATTCTCTATCTGTCTAGCAGTCTTCAAGATTCGTGAGAATTGTCAAAATCACCCCGACAAAATTATGCTTCAACACAAGTGGGAACCACGACTATAACTCGCAAGGTACATAAATTTTTTTACGAGAATAAAAGAAATAAAAATGAACTAAAATGTACGATTTTTTACAAAATAGCAAATAAATTACGAGGACATTTATTTCTTTTAATATATTAGTGAATCAACTAAAGAAGACATGCACTTATGTGACACAAAATCTCGATACCAAGTTCATTTCGGATAAATCGAGAGTTGACGCTTGGCGGAAAACATCCATCGAGTTCATGTGAACCCCCAGAAACCCCTAGGTCTGCCCCCCGCTTCAACATGTTACTTGTCTTTTCATAGCTTTGAAGCAAAGGACGACACAGTCAGTCCCTAAGGTCCAAACCCAACAAATCCTTGCACTAACGCGATTGGTTAATCTTGTAAGGATAAATTCATTTCTTATTGTATAGTGGATTTAACAATCATACTTTTAGTAAGTTAGCTTTTATAACTGTATTGCATTTGTATTTCAAAGGATTTATTAATAAATGGAAATTTGATTTCATGGATATATATAGGGTTACAATTCTCCCACCAACCACTAAATACAACATTTAGAAAGGTAAAAATGCTAGAAATGTAAAATACGAAGAAGAACAATATTGTAGATTGATATGAAAGTGTGAAGATGGAAATTAAAACTTTTCCAAAAGTTGAAGCGGTTTAATGGTTTATAGATCTTGTTGTTGCAGCTCCGAAAATTAGAAAACAAACTCTTGATAACCTTCAAATCACGAAAATAATAGTAATGTTATCAATTAAGAGTAATCTTTTTGTCAAGATCCTAACTCTATAGCTCAAAAAACACGTTTTAAATCAGAGAAAGAATTTTAAAAAGAAATGCATCTCTTTTTGTAGGTGCATCTAAAATATATAGTTGTATCTCACCTTTCTTATTTTAATTTTTCTTCAGTTGATTCTAAATCATACTATCAAACTCATTTACATTTTCATTTTATAGAAACAAACCAACACACATCCTGAATATTGTAATGTGTATTCGGGGTGAATGGTGTCATTTCTGTTTTGTTAGCTAGTACACTTATCAAGATATACACATTCAAATAAATAGTAGTAAATCGAAACATCCAAAGGCCTCTTATAATAGAGAAACATGAACTGTTCTTATAAAGAAAACACACATAAACATAATTATGAAAAGCGAATTGACTAAACCTAGAAAAACATATGCAAAAAATCACATCATATTATCCTCTTTTGGAGCTTTAAATATTTGACGATACGCATAGTCGATCTCGTTCATAGCAAGCTTGAACAAGTCTTCGTACGGAAACATGTGCGCAATCTCAGTTGGAGCATTGACCTGATAATTTACATACATAAAAGCCATAAGCCCAAGTTAAATTCATACACAAATGCAGTTATTAGCAATGATTGTTTCATAAGCAATGAGAAATCGCTTACACGCAGTGTCATCATATACATGGTCTTGGCCTGATCTGAATGGATACTGGTGGCGAGAACATCCACATTGTGTTTCTTTAAGATATAAGAAATGCTACTGTAAAAGTTTGCATTTCTCACAGTGCAAATGTTAACCAAGGCATTAGCCCCAAACACACTCAAAGAGATGTTCGACGAACACCAGTTTTTCGAAAAGTGAGATGTAGGACCTAAGATCTCGTCCTTGTTCATCATGGAATCAGCATTCTCAAATACTCGAGTTTTAGATGGCGCAGGAGGTGCCATTCTAGTATCAGTTGATAGCCTCTCTAGTTTATGTTTTTCAAGGCTATCACGGGTTTCCTCCAAAGATTTGATTGAGCTCACAGCCTCTTCCACTAAGGTTTCTCTGCTAATCTGAGTATAACAGGTTAAAGTTTTTATGTAATTAATGCCGACATTTAATGAAAAAGGTTTTATCAACGTATATACAAATCTCCTAATTATAGAGCTATCAGCCATGTACAAAGCACTAACTATCATTGAGAGATTTATATAGTTTCCGATCTAATTCGGACTGGAAAAAAAAACAATGATTTACACGGTCATACTCACACTGTCTCTTCTTTAATTTAACGAGATACTACTCCGTGCATGCATGTGTGTTTAGTTGTTTATGCGATGTTACGCGTACTTACATATATAACGGTTTTTTTTACATATACAACTTTTGTGACCAAAATATTGTATTTACTTGATTATTTGAGAGCAAAGTTTTAGTTCAATGCTAAAATATATATGACTTGTCCTAACTTTAGAAGAAAGTAACAAGAAAATGCAAACTTTATTTGTCTATTTAATTATTTTTATTATTTTATTATTATTATTATTATTATTATTATTATTATTATTATTATTATTATTATTATTATTATTATTATTATTATTATTATTATTATTATTATTATTATTATTATTATTATTATTATTTTATTTTTTTTCTTTTCGCAAACAGAGTGGTTGATTTTCAAATAAATAAAAAGTGTAACCAATGTATAACAATTAAGTCTCAAAATAGACCAACTACACTACAATATAGTTGTAAATACGTGATACATGAAAACTAATCAGATGTAAGAAAAATGTGACTTTAAAATATGCATCTCCATGTTATATATAACAAAAGTAAACAAAACTAGCATAGTCATAGAAACGAGAAAACAACAAAAGTTATTATTAAAAAAAATTTAATAATAATAAAAAAAATAAAAATAAAAAAGAGGAATCATACAGGAAAATATATATTGATTTTCTTAAGGGAATGTTAATACCATAAACAGCACTACAGATCCAATTGTTTTTCATTGTTATTCTTAAAGCGAGGACAGAATAACAATTGCATATCTAATGAACTTAACTAGCATAAATAATTGAAGGAAACAAATTTATCGTCAGTTATATATCATGGAAGAATAGATGGATATCTTTTATATTAGTAATCAAAAAAGGAAAGTACACTTTTGAGTTTGAGATACCTTAACTTCATAAATGAAGCCAAAAGAAAAATAAGTCATAACATAATGAAAATGATATGTAATGAATTTTGTTGGTACCTTAGTTGGAAGTTGAGGAAGCAAGACGCGAAGATTTTTAAACAAACCAGTCAAAAGTTTTCGATGTTTTCTTACTGCCTTTACATGAATCGCTTTTTTGGATGTTCGATGATCTATTTGTCCCGTCCCATCATTTTTAGTGACAACGAATTTTCCTTTTTTTCTTGTGCGGACACTACCATCATCCACTTCATTTGGATGTTCTCTTACTGCCTCTAAATGAATCACTTTTTTGGATGTTTGACGATCTCTTCGTCCCGTCCCATCATTCTCAGTGACAATGGATTTTCCTTTTTTTCTCGCACGGACACTACCATCATCCACTTCATTTGGATGTTCTCTTACCGCCTCTAAATGAATCACTTTTTTGGATGTTCGACGATCTCTTCGTCCCGTCCCATCATCCTCAGTGATAACGGATTTTCCTTTTCTTCTCGCTCGAACACTACCATCATCCACTTCATTTGGACCACTATCATGGCCACCAATTAGTCCCAAATCAATTATTTCAGCGTACTTTTCCTTAGTCGCTATGGATGGAACAAGTGACTTCTCCTCGCCTAGAGTATTTTCACTTGGTTTACGAACCATAATTTCGTCAGTCACTAAGTTTGCACCAAGTGACGTCTCCTCACCTAGAGTATTTCCTTTTGGTTCATGAACCATATTTTCATGAGTTTCAAGTAACATAGTTTCGTCACTCAAGTTTTCATCACCTGCAAACAACAATAATTTTTTCCACCAGGCCTCCAGATCTATCATTTCCTTGGCCATGTTGATATTATAGATGTGTTTGATAGATAGAGAGAGGAAACGAAGTGGGTTGAGAACTTGAGAATTTTGTCTAAAGTTGGGTTTGGGATTGTAATGAGGGAGGAGAAAAGAGTTTTTGTTTTTATATAGAGCTTAGATGCATTAACGGAACCAGGGGTATTTCATGGTGTCACAAGTTCTTGATGAAATTATGTTTTGCAGTGTTAATTTTTGTAATAAAAAACACCTATATTTCTTTGTCGCATTTGGTCCAAGAAATATAAGCTCTTATTTATAGTGAAAACTTTTTGTACACCCATTCATTTAAAACGTGATTCTGCCAGGTGGCACAAAATGTTGCAATTGGCCAAAATTGTATAGCTCACTTTTAATCATAGTTTTACGCGATTCATATTTTTCATGTTGGTTATACGACCTCCGAATAGTAGAAGGTTAGTTATTAGTAGTAAAAGAAAAAGTTCATATACACTTCAACTTTTAACATACTTAAAAAGATATATTCAATAGGCAAAAAGCAAATACAAATAGTAACAAAACGGACTTGTCATAATAGTTTGAGACTATTTTAGTTACGTAACTTGGTTTGAAAAGCTAATGTAACATGACACGACCCAATATAACTACNACACTACCATCATCCACTTCATTTGGATGTTCTCTTACCGCCTCTAAATGAATCACTTTTTTGGATGTTCGACGATCTCTTCGTCCCGTCCCATCATCCTCAGTGACAACGGATTTTCCTTTTCTTCTCGCTCGGACACTACCATCATCCACTTCATTTGGACCACTATCATGGCCACCAATTAGTCCCATATCAATTTTTTCAGCGTACTTTTCCTTAGTCGCTATGGATGGAACAAGTGACTTCTCCTCGCCTAGAGTATTTTCACTTGGTTTATGAACCATAATTTCGTCAGTCACTAAGTTTGCACCAAGTGACGTCTCCTCACCTATAGTATTTCCTTTTGGTTCATGAACCATATTTTCATGAGTTTCAAGTAACATAGTTTCGTCACTCAAGTTTTCATCACCTGCAAACAACAATAATTTTTTCCACCAGGCCTCCAGATCTATCATTTCCTTGGCCATGTTGATATTATAGATGTGTTTGATAGATAGAGAGAGGAAACGAAGTGGGTTGAGAACTTGAGAATTTTGTCTAAAGTTGGGTTTGGGATTGTAATGAGGGAGGATAAAAGAGTTTTTGTTTTTATATAGAGCTTAGATGCATTAACGGAACCAGGGGTATTTCACGGTGTCACAAGTTCCTGATGAAATTATGTTTTGCAGTGTTAATTTTTGTAATAAAAAACACCTATATTTCTTTGTCGCATTTGGTCCAAGAAATATAAGCTCTTATTTATAGTGAAAACTTTTTGTACACCCATTCATTTAAAACGTGATTCTGCCAGGTGGCACAAAATGTTGCAATTGGCCAAAATTGTATAGCTCACTTTTAATCATAGTTTTACGCGATTCATATTTTTCATGTTGGTTATACGACCTCCGAATAGTAGAAGGTTAGTTATTAGTAGTAAAAGAAAAAGTTCGTATACACTTCAACTTTTAACATACTTAAAAAGATATATTCAATAGGCAAAAAGCAAATACAAATAGTAACAAAACGGACTTGTCATAATAGTTTGAGACTATTTTAGTTACGTAACTTGGTTTGAAAAGCTAATGTAACATGACACGACCCAATATAACTATTAGAATGTTTTGTATGAGTGTTTGTTTGAGCATGAAATAAGAAATAATGAGTAATAGAATAAACAAAAACAACTAGATAAAAACGACTACAATTCATAATCTACTAACATGATAAGTGATGCATGTGTTGTAATTTTAATTTCAGCTATGTTTTAACATTATTGGTTTAGTTAACGTGATAATTAATGTGAATGGCTATTAAGATCGTATCGACTTACATTGAATGATTAAATACCCCAATGTTCAATAACTTAGACAAAGGGGATCTATAAGGATTTTATTTACTTGATCTCCTTTGTAAGTAAAACATATATTAGTTGTCGGCATGGACCTTAGTGGAGATAGGGGAGGGTGAAATTTTATGTATATTTGCTTAAAGGAAATATAATTTTGGCCCTCACAAATAAATTGATATAGCGCTTGGCCTTCCCAGTAAATTCATCCAAGTTCCGTTTATGGTTGTTGGTGTAAACTTATCTAGTTTATTAGTTATATACCTTTGTGCACGCATGAGGTTTTAGCGTAAATATTTGATGTTTTTGCTCTCATAAAAGACCGTAAATTGAGCTCTTGGTAAAATTAAATTAAATGAAATAAATGTTTAAATTTTTTATTAACAAAAATGGGATTATTATTAAATATAATACATGCCTTTTTAAATAGGAAAAATTACTTTGAAATATATTAAACTTGACCTATTATTCTATATAGTGTATCAAAAAGTTTTTCATTTTATTAAATGTACAAACTCTTAAATTATCCTATTTGGTAATACACATAATACGATATATTAAAAGTTTGCAGATTTCATGGAAAAGAAGGGTAAAATGTTTCAAGTTTTATGCATTTATGTTTAACTTTTTTTTTTTGAATGTTAATAGTTGGATTTGACTACTTTTGATTAGGGAGACTGTATCCAATACACAATAATGACAAATTGATTTCATGTTCACAGATAAAACATCCATATCTTTAATCACAATTTAAACGACAACACACAAAATAATTACCAAATTAAATTAAATTAAACTGTAATACATTAACGGGGATGTAAATATGCTACTATGTTTGGCTCAAATGAGATCTTAAATCAAAAGCTACTCTAAGTTTAAATGGTACATTGAATATAGGATTAATTTTCTTTTTCTAACTATGGACTATAAATTTTTAAAAGAGTAGCAAATACTTATAACTTATAAAATGTCATATTATTAAAATGAAAAGCAGACAAGCTAATTAATTATACCGATACATCAAAGTATCGATTCCAAACAAACTAAAGCATTGCAATATATATCATAAAAATTTCAACTTATTATAAATCCTTGAACATTATTTCGATATAGCAAACAAAAAAGGCGTGTCTTAAATCATATTCAAACTACAACAAAAAGTTATTACCAATTTACATACATCATAAAGATTCCTTTCAAAATAACTGTTCTTACTCTTGATGCAAGATCGTTAAACCACATGATTTGTATGTTGTTTTTTAATTGTTGTCTATTTGTTTTCTAACTAGAAATAGAAAACGAAAATTTACGTCAAGTTTTAACCCAAAAATAAAAGTGAAAAGGTTAAGTATGGATCCAATGCTAAAAGAGAGAAACGATGGAAAGGTGAATAAATCATTAAGCGATACGAGTAGGAGATTCTTAATTTTTACATATCTATTATATTAACTAGTAGGGTATTCGCGTGTTCTGCGGCAAGTATCTTATAATTAAAACTTTTGATAAACAATGTATTTTGATAATATGCTTTTCATAACAATAAACTTATAGAAGACGAGAAATTTAAGCTCAAATAACTTTAAACAATGACAAATTATATTATGTTAAATAGATAAAACATAGACATTTAATATAGTTTTTTTTATAGATTGTATTAGTTTTTATTTCATGAATGTTTTAGTACTATTGTGGAGAGTATTTAAACATTTATTTTAATAGCTTACTTATTTGATTTGTATGATGTGATTTATTGATTGTATTTTTGCATTAAGGGGTGTTTTAATAATTACATTAATTGAATGACTTTTTTGAAAAAGGCAATAAATTAAAAGAACCACAAAGCCACACAGGCCACAACATATATGTTGGTGCATAAGTTAGTTGTACAATATGCATGTATAGTTGTATTGCTTAATATTTAAGTTTATAACATGGGAAGTGATTTGTACACCATTTTTTTTTTTGCTATCTACCACTAAATTACACCAGTGATGCATACAGTACAACACTGCTATGCATAATTTAGTGGTGGATGGAGAAAAAAAATGGTGTACAAATCACCTCCCTTATGACATACCAAAGGGTTGTGCCCAATGGTACCTTTTATTGTGTGAGAAGCTCCCCAACCAAATTGTCGTTGGTCCGTTCCTACTTAGGACTTGAGAAATAGTTTGTGATTATATATTGTGAGATAGATAGTTCTCGTTCTTAAAATAATGGAGTGCATTGTCTTCCTTCATTATATGTAGTTTAAATAAGAGAATATTCNAGTGATGCATACAGTACAACACTGCTATGCATAATTTAGTGGTGGATGGAGAAAAAAAATGGTGTACAAATCACCTCCCTTATGACATACCAAAGGGTTGTGCCCAATGGTACCTTTTATTGTGTGAGAAGCTCCCCAACCAAATTGTCGTTGGTCCATTCCTACTTAGGACTTGAGAAATAGTTTGTGATTATATATTGTGAGATAGATAGTTCTCGTTCTTAAAATAATGGAGTGCATTGTCTTCCTTCATTATATGTAGTATAAATAAGAGAATATTCAAAGATGTCTTTCCAAAAAATAGTCGGATGAGTATTTGCTTTTCTAAAAATAGCCGGATGACCATTTACTTTTCCAAATTTAGTCCTTGTGCGTTCGTTCTACCGTGTGACTCCATCATATTTTTTAGAAGTGTCGAGTGGGTAAATAAATGTTTTTGTTCCAGTGAAATGACATTTTGTGCGACCATTGTTTTGCTTCTTTTGAAGACAAAAATTTCTCCATAAATAAACAATTTTTTTTTTTAAATCGAGAATTTTTTGTCTTTTTTTGAAAAGGACAAAACGGCCACATAAAATGTCATTTCAGTCAAACAAAACATCTACCTACCTACTGGACACTTGTAAAAAGTATGATTGATTCGCACAAAACTAAATTTAGAAAGCAAAATAAAAGTGTCAATTTGGATGGTAACCCAACTCTTCTTTGATGCATGTAACAACCGATGCAATTCCGCATAAACCCTAATCAACATACTCATAATAACTTGCATACTTAATTTATGAATAATTTT
>LBNU01002849.1:57977-68295 GCA_014162995.1 Artemisia annua | reverse complement strand
TCATTACTTTTTACAAGGTCAGTAGTAGTAGATTTTTGTTTGACTGAAATGACATTTTATGTGGCCCGTTTTGTCTTTTTCAAAAAAAGACAAAAAATTCTCGATTTTAAAAAAAAAATTGTTTATTTTAGGAGAAATTTTTTGTCTTCAAAAGAAGCAAAACAATGTCGCACAAAAATGTCATTCAATCGAACAAAAACATTTATTTACACACCGACACTTCTTGTTAGGGAACAGTTCACGTTATGAAAAGTGTCGGTCATTATTATTTGTAATAGGGTTGCTTATTAACTTATTATGTTTACATTTATCTCTTATGTTTAGTAGTTTTATGAATGTCACATATTATGGAAGGTTCCAAGGGCCAATGTATTAATAGTGCTTAGAATGACATGAATACCCTTGGGGATCTCTATATATACTACATGTAAGCCTTGGTTAAAGGCTTGTTGGTTCTCATTTGAATATCAAGTTTATCATATCAATATTAAGAGTTCCTTCCATAGTTCTTGTCTCTTCTTCTTCTTCTTCTTTCTTGTTAATATTATATGATTGTATGTTACAACATGTGACCTAACAAGTTGGTATCATTGCCTATCGCCTAGGGATATTTGGGGTTCTCTTTGATTAGTTTAGGCTAGTTTGATCTCTTTATTAGTGTTTTACTCGTAAATATTCGGTTTTTGATTGAGTTTTTTCTAAGTTTGTTAAAGTTTTTACACATCTCACTTGGTCTTTATTTCTTTTGGTACTCAGCTTTGAAAAATAGTTAAAACAGTTCGTATAGTTAAGTTAAGGGTTTAATAGCGAGTTTTCAACTCTTAGGTTTAATAGCGAGTTTCACAAAACTAGGGTTTAAAGCGAGTTTCGTATACCATCAACCTAGGATTTCCTCTCTTTTTTTTTTATAGATTGTATTAATTTTTATTTCATGAATGTTTTAGTACTATTGTGGAGAGTATTTAAACATTTATTTTAATAGCGTACTTATTTGATTTGTATGATGTGATTTATTGATTGTGTTTTTGCATTAAGGGGTGTTTTAATAATTACATTAATTGAATGAGTTTTTTAAAAAAGGCAATAAATTAAAAGAACCACAAAGCCACAAAGGCCACAACATATATGTTGGTGCGTAAGTTAGTTGTACAATATGCATGTATAGTTGTATTGCTTAATATTTAAGTTTATAACATACCAAAGGGTTATGCCCAATGGTACCTTTTATTGTGTGAGAAGCTCCCTAACCAAATAGTTGTTGGTCCATTCCTACTTAGGACTTGAGAAATAGTTTGTGATTATATGTTATGAGATAGATAGCTGTCGTTCTTAAAATAATGGAGTGCATTGTCTTCCTTCTTTATGTGTAGTTTAAATAAGAGAATATTCAAAGATGTCTTTCCAAAAAATAGTCGGATGAGTATTTGCTTTTCCAAAAATAGCCGAATGACCATTTACTTTTCCAAATTTAGTCCTTGTGCGTCCGTTCTACCGTGCGACTCCATCATATTTTTGAGAAGTGTCGAGTGGGTAAATAAATGTTTTTGTTCGACTGAAATGACATTTTGTGCGACCATTGTTTTGCCTTTTTTGAAGACAAAATTTCTCCAAAAATAAACATTTTTTTTTTAAATCGAGAATTTTTTGTCTTTTTTTGAAAAAGACAAAACGGCCACATAAAATGTCACTTCAGTCAAACAAAACATCTACCTACCTACTGGACACTTGTAAAAAGTAACAACCGATGCAATTCCGCATAAACCCTAATCAACATACTCATAATAACTTGCATACTTAATTTATGAATTATTTTTGCGATGTTTTGTACATAGAAAGCATTAAATAGTTTTAAACTTCGAGATAGTGAGAGCATTGGCGAACAATAGTTAAACTCCGGTATCTAACAATAATCATAGGCGCATGTGAACTGTGAATTAAACTATAATTTACAATGTATTAGTCATTTGTCGGCTCTAAAGTCATGATTTTTGTGATTACCTATATTCTGAATAAATTTTAATCTCGTGATTTTGATAACGTAGGAACGAAAATGAAACAATAAATGCGGGAACAGAACAAACGTAGTGATTTACATTGGATATTAGATAAATCGTGGTCAATCTATTTTGAACATGAGGGAATATTATTACGCTTGGTGCAAAACTGCACAGGCTTCATGTTGCACCGCACATGAAACAAGGTACTTTGAACAAGAGATAATAATATTACGCTCAATGCAAAACTGCACACGTTTACAATGATGTATGTGTTCTATTTTTGAAGTGGGAAAAAATAAACCCTACTTTCTCAAACAAGCTTGAAACTCCGTGTGGGCACAATCCCATAGTTCTAGTATCAACATAGAAGGCTTCATACAAAGAAATTAACGAGAGTTCTTTTCCAACTATATAGTTAAAGTCAAAACTAACCGTTATGCTTCGTCTACAAGACTCTACTATTTATTGGCATCATTACCTTATTTCATATTCCGTTAGCCTCCACAACTCAACAGAATTGGCAAATTGGGATCTTCGATTATGATCCGATTCCAGAATGGTTCGTCGGGATGGGTCCTTTGGATCTAACTGCTTCCATGACTAGGCTCTTCTTTCATATCGTTTGAACTGTTTCCTCTAGAGGCCACATGTTCTAGAGGAAGCTTCTAATATTCAATTAGGTAATAGCTTGACACACACGTGCATTAAGTGCCCAGATTCTATGGGATATGTCCCTCGTACCCCGACATTTTATTTAATGTATATGTGACGCCAATTACACTTGGAGCACTATAAATACAAACACCACTCTATGCGGTATAGAAGGTTCTCACTCTTCACTTTCTCTTATTTTATATATCCTTTCAACTGGAGGTCATGATGTGACTATCAGAGGTTTTTCCACGAGCTTCGACCTTGTGATCCTTCTCTATGTGTGTAGCAGTCTTCAAGATTCGTGAGAATTGTCAAAATCACCCCGACAAAATTATGCTTCAACACAAGGGGGACCCACAACTATAACTCACAAGGTACATAAATTTTTTTTACGAGAATAAAAGAAATAAAAATGAACTAAAATGTACGATTTTTTACAAAATAGCAAATAAATTACGAGGACATTTATTTCTTTTAATATATTAGTGAATCAACTAAAGAAGACATGTACTTATGTGACACAAAATCTCGAGACCAAGTTCATTTAGGATAAATCTAGAGTTGACGCTAGGCGGAAAACATCCATCGATTTCATGTGAACCCCCAGTAACCACTAGGTCTGCCCCCCGCTTCAACATGTTACTTGTCTTTTCGTAGCTTTGAAGCAAAGGACAACACAGTCAGTCCCTAAGGTCCGAACCCAACAAATACTTGAACTAACGCGATTGGTTAATCTTGTAAGGATAAATTCATTTCTTATTGTATATTTGATGTAACAATCATACTTTTAGTAAGTTTGCTTTTATAACTGTATTACATTTGTATTTCAAAGAATTTATTAATAAATGGAAATTTGATTTCATGGATATATATAGGGTTACAATTCCCATACCAACCAATCAATACAACATTTAGAAAGGTAAAAATGCTAGAAATGTTAAATACGAAGAAGAACAATATTGTAGATTGATATGAAAGTGTGAAGATGGAAATTAAAACTTTACCAAAAGTTGAAGCGGTTTAATTGTTTATAGATCTTGTTGTTGCAGCTCCGATAATTAGAAAACAAACTATTGGTAACCTTCAAATCACGAATATAATAGTAATGTTATCAATTAAGAGTAATCTTTTTGTCAAGATCCTAACTCTATAGCTCAAACAACACATTTTAAATCAGAGAAAGAATTTAAAAAAAAATGCATCTCTTTTTGTAGGTGCATATAAAATGTATAGTTGTATCTCACCTTTCTTATTTTAATTTTTCTTCAATTGATTCTAAATCATACTATCAAACTCATTTACATTTTCATTTTATAGAAACAAACCAACACACATCCTAAATATTGTAATGTATATTCGGGGTAAATGGTTTCATTTCTGTTAATTGTTAGCTAGTACACTTATCAAGATATACACATTCACATAAATAGTAGTAAATCGAAACATCCAAAGGCCTCTTATAATAGAGAAACATGAACTGTTCTTATAAAGAAAACATACATAAATATAATTCTGAAAAGCGAAACGACTAAACCTAGAAAAACATATGCAAAAAATCACATCATATTATCCTATTTTGGAGCTTCAAATATTTGACGATACGGATAGTCGATCTCGTTCATAGCAAGCTTTAACAAGTCTTCGTATGGAAACATGTGCACAATCTCGGTTGGAGCATTGACCTGATAATTTACATACATAAAAGCCATTAGCCCAACTTAAATTCATACACAAATGCAGTTATTGGAATTGATCGTTTTATAAGCATTGAGAAATCGCTTACGCGGAGTGTCGTCATATACATGGTCTTGGCCTGATCTGAATAGATACTGGTGGCAAGAACATCCACATTGTGTTTCTTTAAGATGTAAGAAATGCTACTGTAAAGGTTTGCATTTCTCACAATGCAAATTTTAACCAAGGCATTAGCCCCAAACACACTCAAAGAGATTTTCGGCGATCACTAGTTTTTCAAAAAGTGAGATGTAGGACCTAAGATCGCGTCCTTGTTCATCATGTAATCAGCATTTTCAATTACTCGAGTTTGAGATGGCGCAGGAAGTGCCATTCTAGTATCAGTTGATAGCCTCTCTAGTTTATGTTTTCCAAGGCTATCACGGGTTTCCTCCAAAGATTTGATTGAGCTCACAGCCTCTTCCACTAAGGTTTCTCTGCCGATCTGAATATAACAAGTTAAAGTTTTTATGTAATTAATACCAACATTTAATGAAAAAGGTTTTATCAACATACAAATCTTCTAATTATAGAGCCATCAGCCATGTACAAAGCACTAACCATCATTGAGAGATTTATGTAGTTTCCGATCTAATTCGGACCAGAAAAAAAACAATAATGATTTACTCGATCATACTCACATTGTCTCTTCTTTAATTTAACGAGATACTATTCTGTGCGTGCATGTGTGTTTAGTTGTTTACGCGATGTTACCTGTACTTTCATATATAACGATTTTTTACATGTACAACTTTTGTGACCAAAATATTGTATTTACTTGAGTATTTGAGAGCAAACTTTTAGTTCAACGCTAAAATATATATGACTTGTCCTAACTTTAGAAAAAAGTAACAAGAAAATGCAAACTTTATTTATCTATTTATTTATTTTTATTATTTATTATTATTATTATTATTATTATTATTATTATTATTATTATTATTTATTTTTATTTTTTTTCTTTTCGCAAACAGAGTGGTTCATTTCCAAATAAATAAAAAGTGTAACCAATGTATAACAATTCAGTCTCAAAATAGACCAACTGCACTACAACATAGTTGCAAATACGTGTTACATGAAAACTAATCAGATGTAAGAAAAATGTGACTTTAAAATATGCATTTCCATGTTATATATAACAAAAGTAAACAAAACTAGCATAGTCAGGGAAACGAGGGGAAAAAAAAGGAATCATACAGGAAAATATATATTGATTTTCTTAAGGGAATGTTAATATCATAAACAGCATTACAGATCCAATTGTTTTTTATTGTTATTCTTAAAGCAAGGACACAATAACAATTGCATATCTAATGAACTTAACTAGCATAAATAATTGATGGAAAAAATTTATCGTCAGTTATATATCATGGAAGAATAGATGATATCTTTTATATTATTAATCAAAAAAGGAAAGTACACTTATAATTGTTATGAGTTTGATATACCTTAACTTCATAAATCCAAAAGAACAATAAGTCATAACATAATGAAAACGATATGTAATGAATTTCTGTAGGTAACTTAGTTGGAAGTTGAGGGAGCACGACGCAAAGACTTTTAAACAAACCAGTCAAAAGTTTTCGATGTTTTCTTACTGCCTCTAAATGAATCGTTTTTTTGGATGTTCGATGATCTCTTTGTCCCGTCCCATCATTCTCAGTGACAACGAATTTTCTTTTTTTTCTCGCGCGAACACTACCATCATCCACTTCATTTGGATGTTCTCTTACTGCCTCTAAATGAATCACTTTTTTGGATGTTCGACGATCTCTTCGTCCCGTCCCATCATTCTCAGTGACAACGAATTTTCCTTTTTTTCTCGCGCGGACACTACCATCATCCACTTCATTTGGATGTTCTCTTACTGCCTCTAAATGAATCACTTTTTTGGATGTTTGACGATCTCTTCGTCCCGTCCCATCATTCTCAGTGACAACGGATTTTCCTTTTTTTCTCGCACGGACACTACCATCATCCACTTCATTTGGATGTTCTCTTACTGCCTCTAAATGAATCACTTTTTTGGATGTTCGACGATCTCTTCGTCCCGTCCCATCATTCTCAGTGACAACGGATTTTCCTTTTTTTCTCGCGCGGACACTACCATCATCCACTTCATTTGGATGTTCTCTTACTGCCTCTAAATGAATCACTTTTTTGGATGTTCGACGATCTCTTCGTCCCGTCCCATCATTCTCAGTGACAACGGATTTTCCTTTTTTTCTCGCGCGGACACTACCATCATCCACTTCATTTGGATGTTCTCTTACTGCCTCTAAATGAATCACTTTTTTGGATGTTCGACGATCTCTTCGTCCCGTCCCATCATTCTCAGTGACAACGGATTTTCCTTTTTTTCTCGCGCGGACACTACCATCATCCACTTCATTTGGATGTTCTCTTACTGCCTCTAAATGAATCACTTTTTTGGATGTTCGACGATCTCTTCGTCCCGTCCCATCATTCTCAGTGACAACGGATTTTCCTTTTTTTCTCGCGCGGACACTACCATCATCCACTTCATTTGGATGTTCTCTTACTGCCTCTAAATGAATCACTTTTTTGGATGTTCGACGATCTCTTCGTCCCGTCCCATCATTCTCAGTGACAACGAATTTTCCTTTTTTTCTCGCGCGGACACTACCATCATCCACTTCATTTGGATGTTCTCTTACTGCCTCTAAATGAATCACTTTTTTGGATGTTTGACGATCTCTTCGTCCCGTCCCATCATTCTCAGTGACAACGGATTTTCCTTTTTTTCTCGCACGGACACTACCATCATCCACTTCATTTGGATGTTCTCTTACTGCCTCTAAATGAATCACTTTTTTGGATGTTCGACGATCTCTTCGTCCCGTCCCATCATTCTCAGTGACAACGGATTTTCCTTTTTTTCTCGCGCGGACACTACCATCATCCACTTCATTTGGATGTTCTCTTACTGCCTCTAAATGAATCACTTTTTTGGATGTTCGACGATCTCTTCGTCCCGTCCCATCATTCTCAGTGACAACGGATTTTCCTTTTTTTCTCGCGCGGACACTACCATCATCCACTTCATTTGGATGTTCTCTTACTGCCTCTAAATGAATCACTTTTTTGGATGTTCGACGATCTCTTCGTCCCGTCCCATCATTCTCAGTGACAACGGATTTTCCTTTTTTTCTCGCGCGGACACTACCATCATCCACTTCATTTGGATGTTCTCTTACTGCCTCTAAATGAATCACTTTTTTGGATGTTCGACGATCTCTTCGTCCCGTCCCATCATTCTCAGTGACAACGGATTTTCCTTTTTTTCTCGCGCGGACACTACCATCATCCACTTCATTTGGATGTTCTCTTACTGCCTCTAAATGAATCACTTTTTTGGATGTTCGACGATCTCTTCGTCCCGTCCCATCATTCTCAGTGACAACGAATTTTCCTTTTTTTCTCGCGCGGACACTACCATCATCCACTTCATTTGGATGTTCTCTTACTGCCTCTAAATGAATCACTTTTTTGGATGTTTGACGATCTCTTCGTCCCGTCCCATCATTCTCAGTGACAACGGATTTTCCTTTTTTTCTCGCACGGACACTACCATCATCCACTTCATTTGGATGTTCTCTTACTGCCTCTAAATGAATCACTTTTTTGGATGTTCGACGATCTCTTCGTCCCGTCCCATCATTCTCAGTGACAACGGATTTTCCTTTTTTTCTCGCGCGGACACTACCATCATCCACTTCATTTGGATGTTCTCTTACTGCCTCTAAATGAATCACTTTTTTGGATGTTCGACGATCTCTTCGTCCCGTCCCATCATTCTCAGTGACAACGGATTTTCCTTTTTTTCTCGCGCGGACACTACCATCATCCACTTCATTTGGATGTTCTCTTACTGCCTCTAAATGAATCACTTTTTTGGATGTTCGACGATCTCTTCGTCCCGTCCCATCATTCTCAGTGACAACGGATTTTCCTTTTTTTCTCGCGCGGACACTACCATCATCCACTTCATTTGGATGTTCTCTTACTGCCTCTAAATGAATCACTTTTTTGGATGTTCGACGATCTCTTCGTCCCGTCCCATCATTCTCAGTGACAACGGATTTTCCTTTTTTTCTCGCGCGGACACTACCATCATCCACTTCATTTGGATGTTCTCTTACTGCCTCTAAATGAATCACTTTTTTGGATGTTCGACGATCTCTTCGTCCCGTCCCATCATTCTCAGTGACAACGAATTTTCCTTTTTTTCTCGCGCGGACACTACCATCATCCACTTCATTTGGATGTTCTCTTACTGCCTCTAAATGAATCACTTTTTTGGATGTTTGACGATCTCTTCGTCCCGTCCCATCATTCTCAGTGACAACGGATTTTCCTTTTTTTCTCGCACGGACACTACCATCATCCACTTCATTTGGATGTTCTCTTACTGCCTCTAAATGAATCACTTTTTTGGATGTTCGACGATCTCTTCGTCCCGTCCCATCATTCTCAGTGACAACGGATTTTCCTTTTTTTCTCGCGCGGACACTACCATCATCCACTTCATTTGGATGTTCTCTTACTGCCTCTAAATGAATCACTTTTTTGGATGTTCGACGATCTCTTCGTCCCGTCCCATCATTCTCAGTGACAACGAATTTTCCTTTTTTTCTCGCGCGGACACTACCATCATCCACTTCATTTGGAACACTATCATGGCCACCAATTAGCCCCATATCAAGTTCTTCAGCGTACTTTCCGTTAGTCGCTATGGATGGAACAAGTGACTTCTCCTCGCCCGGAGTATTTGCACATGGTTCATGATCCATAATTTTGTCACTCACTAAATTTGCACCAAGTGACGTCTCCTCACCTAGAGTATTTCCTTTTGGTTCATGAACCATAATTTCATCACTCATTATGTTTGGACCAAGTGACTTCTCACTTGGAGTATTTTCATGAGTTTCAAGTAACATAGTTTCGTCACTCAAGTTTTCATCACCTGCAAACAACAATAATTTTTTCCACCAGGCCTCCATATCTATCATTTCCTTGGCCATGTTGATATTATAGATGTGTTTGATAGATAGAGAGAGGAGACGAAGTGGGTAAAAGAACTTGAGAATTTTGTCTAAAGTTGGGTTTGGGATTGTAATGAGGGAGGAGAAAAGAGTGTTTTTGGTTTTATATAGAGCTTAGATGCATTAACGGAACCAGGGGTATACCACGGTGTCACAATTTCCAGATGAAATTATGTTTCGCAGTGTTAATTTTTGTAGTAAAAAACACCTATGTTTCTTTGTCGCATCTGATCCAAGAAATGTAAGCTCTTATTTATAGTGAAAACTTTTTGTACACCCATTCATATAAAATGTGCTTCTGCCAGATGGCACAAAATGTTGCAATTGGCCAAAGTTGTATAGCTCACTTTTAATCATAGTGTTACGCGATTCATATTTTTCATGTTGGTTATATGACCTCGGATAATAGAAGGTTAATTACTAGTAGTGAAAGAAAAAGTTCAAATACACTCCAACTTTTAACATACTCAAAAAGATATATTCAATAGGCAAAAGCAAATACAAATAGTAACAAAACGGACTTGTTATAATAGTTTGAGACTATTTTAGTTACGTAACTTGGTTTGAAAAGCTAATGTAACATGAGACGACCTAATATAACTATTAGAGTGTTTTGTATGAATGTTTGTTTGAGCATGAAACAAAAGTAATGAGTAATGGAGTAAACAAAAACAACTAGATAAAAACGACTACAATGCATAATCAACTAACATGATAAGTCGTGCATGTGTTGTAATTTTAATTTCAGCTATGTTTTAACATTATTGGTTTAGTTAACGTGATAATTAATGTGAATGGCTATTAAGATCGTATCGACTTACATTGAATGATTAAATACCCCAATGTTCAATAACTTAGACAAAGGGG
>LBNU01002849.1:45590-57576 GCA_014162995.1 Artemisia annua | reverse complement strand
ATTAAATTAAACTGTAATACATTAACGGGGATGTAAATATGCTACTATGTTTGGTTCAAATGAGATCTTAAATCAAAAGCTACTCTAAGTTTAAATGGTACATTGAATATAGGATTAATTTTCTTTTTCTAACTATGGACTATAAATTTTTAAAAGACTAGCAAATACTTATAACTTATAAAATGTCATATTATTAAAATGAAAAGCAGACAAGCTAATTAATTATACCGATACATCAAAGTATTGATTCCAAACAAACTAAAGCAGTGCAATATATATCATAAAAACTTCAACTTATTATAAATCCTTGAACATTATTTCGATATAGCAAATATAAAAAAGGCACGTCTTAAATCATATTCAAACTACAACACAAGTTATTACCAATTTAAATTTATCATAAAGATTCCTTTCAAAATAAGTGTTCTTACTCTTGACGCAACAGATCGAGTTAAACCACATGATTTGTCTATTTGTCTTCTAACTAGAAATAGAAAATGGAATTTTCAATTGAGTGACGTCAAGTTTTAACCAAAAAAAATTGAAAATGTTAAGTATGGATCCAATGCTAAAGAGGGAAACCGATGGAAAGGTGAATAAATCATTAAGAGGACTGGGAGTGGGTGAGTGAGAGTGCGGGGCGGGATCCCTCACTCACGGGAACACCGCCGCCGGCATCTCCTTACCGCACGGGGAGACCATTTTGAGTGAGTAGCTCACGCACAGGGAAGAAAAAAAATATGAACGTTGGGGAAGGGAATCTAGCCGTTGGAGGTTCAAAAGAAAAAAGACGAAGAATATTTCAAGTTTCTTGATGGGGAGGTGATGAATCGTGACATGAGGTTCGTTATGGATCCGCATGACAATATCCCAGACCCGACTTTTAAGGATTTCGTCATCAACAAGAAACGCCAGATATGCGCAAAATACGGGTGGCCGTATAGTTTGTAGGATTTAATGGTTTTAAGTTTAGTTTTCATGAAACTTTAGTTATTTTATGTTTTTTAATAATATTATGTAATGTTTATTTAATTTTAATGAAATTTTAGTTTTTAATAAATTTTAATGGAATTTAAAAAAGAAAAAAGAAAAAAACATGAAGTGAGTGAAGGGTGAGTGAAGTGGCGCCTCTAAAAATATGAGTGAGTGAGGGAAAAAGTGGGGAATGATGTGGCGCATTTCAATTGGTTGGGAGTGAGTGAAGGGAGGGAGGGTGAGTGAACCACGCCCTCCCCCTAAGCAATATGAGCAAGAGATACTTAAATTTTAAACAACTCTTATATAAACTAGTAGGGTATCTGTGCGTTTCGCTGCGAGTAGTCTATAATTAAAATTTTTGATAATCAATGTTTTTTGATAATTTGCTTTTTTTAACAATAATTTTATAGAAAATGAGAATTTTAGGTTCTAATAACTTCAAACAATGAAAAACTATATTATGTTAAAAGTAGATAATAATAAACATAGACTAGTCATTTTTATTTATTATTGTTATTTATTTTTTAGATTCAATTACTTTTTATTTCATGAATGTTCTAATATCTTTGGGGAGAGTATTTAAAAATTTATTCTAATAATTTATTTGATTTGTATCGTATGATTTATTGATTGTAAATATGTTTTCATTAAAAGGTGTTTTAATAACAATATTTTATTATTATTATTATTATTATTATTGTTATTATTATTATTATTATTTTCTTTTACAAAATGGGTGTTTTAATAATTACATTAATTTAATGTGCTATATATATATGTTTTTACATAAGTTAAGGGCATGCTTGGTAGGGGTTATGGGGGGAGGTGAGGAATGAGAAAGATAATAAAAAAAAGTTGCTTGGAGTATAATGCAATGACCCGTTATCAAATAGTAGGTTATGGGCCATTACCCAATAAATTGGGGGGAATGATTTTTTTTTCTTTTTCCCTTTCCCCAACATTATCATTGCCTTTCCTTTTCTCTTTCCGGATTTTGAACCAAGCACACCCTAATCGTACAACATGCATATATAGTTGTATTGCTTACTATTTAAGTTTGCAATGTTTTAGGGGTTGTTTACTAAATTAAGAGTCCGTTTGGTGCCATGATTTAACATTGAGTTAAGTCATGACGGTAAAATCTTGTGTTTGGTAGACTTCTGTGGGGCCTAAAGTTTGGGATGAAAGCCAAATACTCGGACATACTTTACAGTTGTGTACCTTAACTACTTTACTGACAAAAGGTTGTCTCATTTTTGTCTAAATAAACCAATATAATTACCTTATTATTGGTATGTTATAAAACTAAGGGATAATTACTAAAATGACCAAGTTCCCCAATCGTTGGGCATTTTTAACTTTAGAAAAAAAAATCACTTTTGACCAGTTGCCCAACGCAACTTTTAAGGGTGGGACACGTGTCGCGCCAATGGGGCGACACGTGGCGATTTTTTGGGCAACTTTGTCAAATTTGGGGCAACCTTGGACACTTGGCATCCCATGGGCGCGACACGTGTCCCCCCCTTAAAAGTTGCGTTGGGCAACTGGTTAAAAGCGGAATTTTTTTCTAAGGTCAAAAATACCCAACGATTGGGCAACTTGGTCGTTTTAGTAATTATCCCTAAAGCTAATCATTATGGATTTAATCTTTATTATCAAAAGTTACATAAAATTATGTAAACCATTGACTTGTCTCTTACTTTTACTTTTTAGTTATTGTTAGTTAATTATTTTTCTTTATAATTTTATTTTTCTTCTTTGTTTATTTATTTATTTTTATAGTTATTTTTACTTTGGTCATATAAATATACATACTTTGTATATAAATGAAAAAAATACTAAAATATGTGTCTTCTCATCTAGTTGCATTTTCANGTCTGGGTACGTGAGCGCGTATATGGAGATAATGAAAGAAGGTTTTATCCAAATGAGGCTCGATATTAGAAGGAAAGGAATCACAAACAAAAGCTTCATTGACTAGGTACGCCCATGATACAGATTCTTTTTCCAGTTGCCGTGACTGGCCGAACGGTTCGAGTTGAACAAACGTAAACATAGTTTCTTCATTCTTTTGATTTTTGCTAAAGTCGACGAAAATACATTTTTAAACAAAAAGATTATGGGTGGATCTAATATTTTTAATTTACATGCAGACTTGACATTAATAAAACATGAACGCTGGTATGGGTTTTATTTTGTATATTTAGAAATTGTGTTTTGCAAGTACGAGCAGTGATTGACGATTACCAATCGGTTTTTGATGCATTACGTTATTTTATTTAATGCAAACAATCTGTACGCTTCTCTTGCATGCATATCAGAGTATTATGGTTGTTCTTAGCATTGCACATTTTCTTTTGTGACTCCCTTGAAGCATGGTACAATTTTGCGAATTTACTGTTGTTAACTCATGTGTTACAATAGGCGTCTGTCCTATAATTATTAACTTTTTACATTTGCCGTTTATATTTGTTTGTGTTGGTTCTTTTTATCTCCTTTGCTTTACTGTTGCGTATTTGTTTCTCGAATGCCTTCTACAGTTCTACCTATTGCCCTATAGGTGTAGGAATAGATACCGTCAAACGTTCAACCTCATAAACCGACGCCCCGCCGCAACGCGGCGGACCGGCGCCCATCTCGTTTTTATATGTAATCTAAAGTGGATGAGTTAACGATAATGGGCAAATCGTTCTTTACGATTTTTTTCCGCACGTTATTGAATGATCTTACTCCCCCTGTTCCAAAATTATTTTCACCCGACAAAAACACACAGTTTACAAAAAATACATTTATTATAGCTTTCTCTTTCTTACTTTTTGACAGAATGACAATTTTGCCCTTAGGTAATTAATTAAAGTCTTTTTTAAGGTATGTATTAATAATTTTAAACAAGTGTAATATAGCAGACTTGGTTAAACTTCACTATCTATTTTTATTAGTGGACAATTAAATTGGGACATCTCAAAAAGAAACGTGGACAATAAAAATTGAGACAGAGGGAGTAATACATACAAGATATATAGAGCGTGCCAATATGCATTAACGTGTAGCAAATTATATGCAAATCCTTTAATTGCTTGACGTGTCAATATAATCTTGATACTTCTTATTAGTTATCTATACTACCTTATAATGTATTTAGGACATCTATATTTAGAAGCCTTAAAATGTTTAAGACCATAAACATTTCTTTAATAGGAAAGATGCATACACATATAATTAAATGCCTATAATTTAAGTGTCTTTAAAAAGCTTAGGTTGTTACAAGTATAACTTTCAATGCTTGTAATTTTTTAAGACTTACAAGGGAGAAGCATAGTGTACACCACTTTAATACATATAATATTCATACTTACAAGATAAGAAGCATAGTGTACATCACTTTAATGCACATCTAATCACTTGCGGGTGAACGCGAATATAGTTGATAGATCTATTGGAGTTTGACAACTCCCATTGGTTTGCCTGTGTCTTGGGCACCAATAAGTACCATATTTGAACCCTCTCTGAAGAATTAACTTTGGCAAGTTATCCTTCCCGTCCCATCATGGTTTGGTCTGCAGACCCCATGATATGGACTGTTAACGTGTGATTCATGCGCTCAGTGCAACATAACACTTCTCTCAAAAACTTTTCCACACATAGGGTTTCTGCAGAACTCTGTGAAACTTGTATTCACTCTCTATATACTCAAACCTATGACTCTCACTCAAACTAAAAGGCAAAGGCCAAGACATCGATGCCGGGTGTAGCATGGGCCACACTCAATTTTGGGTGACATAGTGTAATTATTATTATTATTTTTTTTTTAATGTGTCAGTTTTTCAAAATTTTGGGTCACATATTGTAATCATAATTTAAGGGGTTTTTTTTTTCAAAGGGCCTTAGGAAAGCAGAAAATAACATTTTCTTACTTATGTTAAAACAAAATACATCCATCTAGTAGGGGTACATTTTGTAAATTAAAAAAAGAAAAAAATGGATAAAAAAAGAAAAGAAAAGAAAAGAAGATATGTGTAACGTTGGGTAAAACTCGTGAAAGGCAAATAAAAATGAAGTATGCATTAAATATTCTTAAGTCAAAATCAGTAAATATATTCATGCGACCATGTCAGGATTTAATTACTTCATTTCCCTGTTGCAATTTACGAGTAAAATAAAGTAACACAATTATTAATGTTTAAATAATTTTTTGGGTGTAAACAATATAATATACATTTAAACAATATTTACTCTCTCATACATTAAATTCAAATTCAAACCTTAAACCAAATTTAAATCCAAATCCAAATCCTAATCATAAACCAAACTACAAACCAAACAGGCCATAAGTGGTTAGCTTTGAGGGTCTTAATTCGCCACTTAATTGGGAGAGAGAGAAATTTGTGTGTCTACCAAGTAAGATGTAATAAGTATTTTGGGTCTACATTTATATATCAATTAAAAGGAAATAATGGAACAAGAAACATCCCCTTAGTTATTTAATGGAGTGCATGGTCTTCCTTCGTTATATGTAGTTTAGATAAGAGAATATATACAAAGAGGCCTTTCCAAAAATAGCCGGATTACTATTTGCTTTTCCAAAATAGCCGGATTACAATTTTTTTTTTTAAATTTAGTCTTATGTGACCGCTAAACCTTGCGACTCCATCATATTTTTGACAAGTGTTCAGTGGGTAGGTAGATGTTTTTTTTTTTTACTGAAATGACATTTTATGCGACCGTTGTTTTTTGGTGCTAGTGTTATATCTTTTTTTTTAAAAAAGACAAATTTCTCAACAAAACAAATTTTTACAAAAAGAAATCGAGAAATTTTGTCTTTTAAGTGTCTACTTTCAAAATGCACAAAGTTTTAGAAAATTTCACTAACTACACTCTCCACCAATCAATTATCATTTTTACCCACTAAAGTGTCATCTCATTGGTTGGAATAGAATATGGACACTTAATTTGGGACATTCAAAGATTCTATTGTGGAGACTTAATATGGGACAGAGGGAGTAATTTTCTTTCTTATACTTTTCTTTCTACTATTCCCAAATCCAATCTAATTCTAAACTCACTTACAAACCAAACGGGCCCTAAATCTAAACAATATATGAGTACTTTTTATTTTATGTTTGAGTCTTACTATCTTATTTTGAGGATATATAAATAGGGGTGCGTTTGGTATGCGACCCGGAATCACTACAGGTATGGTTTTGAATAGAGGGAGGTATGGGATTATAGATATCGATTTCAATGCTCTTGTTTGGTGTGAATTTGGTCAATAAGATATGAGGTAGGATGTCCAAAAAGACCTTTGGCAATTTGGTCAAATATTAAGTTCTATCTAAATGTATTTTTAGGTGTGGTCGAATTTATACATGTAATTTGAGAGGAAGTTATAATCATACTATTATAGAATGTAAGTTATGTTAAATGTACTTCTTCTTTGATGCATGTAACAACTGATGCAATTCTGCATAAACCCTAATCAACATACTCATAATAACTTTCATACTTAATATGAATTATTTTTGCGACATTTCGTACATAGAAAGCATTAAATAGTTTTAAACTTTAAGATAGTAAGAGCATTGGCGAACAATAGTTAAACTCCGGTATCTAGAAATAATCATAGGTGCATGTGAATTAAACAATAATTTACAATGTATTAGTCATTTGTCGGCTCTAAAGTCATGATTTTATGATTACCTATATTCTGAATAAATTTTGATCTCGTGATTCTGATAACGTAGGAACGAAAATGGAACAATAAATGCGGGAACAGAATAAATGTAGAGATTTACATTGGATATTAGAGAAATCGTGGTCAATCCATTTTGAACACGAGGGAATATTATTACGCTTAGTACAAAACTGCACAGGCTCCATGTTGCACCGCACATGATACAAGGTACTTTGAACAAGAGATAATAATATTATGCTCAACGCAAAACTGCACACGTTTACAATGATATGTGTGTTCTATTTCTGAAGTGGGAAAAAATAAACCCTACTTTCTCAAACAAGCTTGAAACTCCGTGTGGGCACAATCCCATAGTTCTAGTATCAACATAGAAGGCTTCATACATAGAAATTAATGAGAGTTCCTTTCCAGCTATAACTCTCCTGTTAAAGTCAAAACTAACCGTTACGCTTCGTCTACAAAGACTCTACTATTTATTGGCTTCATTAACTTATTTCATATTCCGTTAGCCTCCACAACTCAACAGAATTAGCAAATTGGGACCTTCGGTTATGATCCGATTCTAGAATGGTTCGTCGGGATGGGTCCTTTGGATCTAACCGCTTCCATGACTCGGCTCTTCTTTCATATCGTTTGAACTGTTTCCTCTAGAGGCCACATGTTCTATAGGAAGCTTCTAATATTCAATTAGGTAATAGCTTGACACACACATGGATTAAGAGCCCAGGTTCTATGGGATATGTTCCTCGTACCCCGACATTTTATTTAATGTATACGTGACGCCAATTACACTTTGAGCACTATAAATACAAACACCTCTCTATGCAGTGTAGAAGGTTCTCACTCTTCGCTTTCTCTAATTTTATATATCCTTTCAACCGGAGGTCATGATGTGACTATCAGAGGTTTGTCCACGAGCTTCGACCTTGTGATCCTTCTCTATATATGTAGCAGTCTTCAAGATTCGTGAGAATTGTCAAAATCATACCGACAAAATTATGCTTCAACACAAGGGGGACCCACAACTATAACTCACAAGGTACATAAATTTTTTTTACGAGAATAAAAGAAATAAAAATGAACTAAAATGTATGATTTTTTACAAAATAGCAAATAAATTAGAAAAATTACATGGATGGTCCTTGTGGTTTACACAGATTTCATGTTTAGTCCCTATTTCATTTTAATTACACCAGAGATACCTATTTTTAAAAACTTGTCACACATTTAGTCCCTAATTTAGATGGTCTGTTAGTTTATCCGTTAAGTTATTTGCACCGTTAGTCCTCCGTTAATATTTTTTGCCCGTTAGTCCTCATTTTCTAAAAAAGTCCTCATTTTTTGCACCGTTAGTCCCTCCGTTAATATTTTGCACCGTTGTCAATCTTTTTACGTTTTCGTCCATTTCTTAACGTTCTCGTCCGTTTTTTTAACGTTTTCGTCCATTTTTACGTTTTTGTCCATCTTTTTACATTTTCATCCATTTTCTTACGTTCTCGTCTTTTTTTACGTTTTCGTCCATTTGTTTACGTTCTCGTTCAGTTTTTAACGTCTTCGTCTATTTTTTACGTTTTAGTCAATCTTTTTATGTTTTCGTCTATTTTTTTTAAAGTTTTCGTCTATTTTTTTTATGTATTTGTCAATCTTTATACGTTTTCATCCATTTTTTTATGTTTTCATCCGCTTTTTTACGTTATTGTCTGTTTTTTTATGTTTTTATCTGTTTCGCCATTTTTTACGTTTTCACCCGGTTTCTTGTGATTATGTAAGTATACTAAAAGAAAACTTGACATTTGATAAAAATGTTTCTGTATCGATTTTAAATCACGATTTGACCCCTTTCTGATCCGAATCATCAAAAGTGTAAAACACGAAAGTTGTCCGGAGTGATGTTTTACATCAAGACTCACGAGATTTTAACCTGAAAAATAAAAAACAAGGGCTGTTTACTACCAAAACTTAAGCCGTTTTCGTTCGTTATCATTCATTCATTATATATCAAATCGTGGTCACCGGCCAGTGTATATATCTTAGAGGAGAAATCATAAGAAAACAGATGAAAACATAAAAAAAACGGACGAAAACGTAAAAAGATTGACTAAAACGTAAAAAAATGGACAAAAACGTTAAAAAAATGGACGAGAACGTAAAAAATGGACGAAAACGTAAAAAGATTGACTAAAACATAAAAAGATTGACTAAATAGTAAAAAAAATAGACGAAAACGTTAAAAACTGACGAGAACGTAAACAAATGGACGAAAACATAAAAAGATTGACAAAAACGAAAAAATGGACGAAAACGTTAAAAAAACGGACGAGAAATGTAAAAAAAATGGACGAAAACGGAAAAAGGTGGACAAAAACGTAAAACATGGACGAAAAAGTTAAGAAAACGGACGAGAACGTTAAAAAATAGATGAAAACGTAAAAAGATTGACAACAGTGCAAAATATTAACGAAGAGACTAACGGTGCAAAAAATGAGGACTTTTTTAGAAAATGAGGACTAACGGTGCAAAAAATATTAACAGAGGACTAACGGTGCAAATAACTTAACGGATAAACTAATGAACCATCAAAATTAGGGACTAAGTGTGTGACATGTTTTCCAAAATAGGTATCTCTAGTGTAATTAAAATGAAATAGGGACTAAACATGAAATCTGTGTAAACCACAAGGACCATCCGTGTAATTTTTTCAATAAATTATGAGGACATTTAGTTCTTTTAATATATTAGTGAATCAACTAAGAAGACATGTACTTATGTGACACAAAATTTCGAGACCAAGTTCATTTCGGATCAATCGAGAATTGACGCTAGGCGGAAAATATACATCGAGTTCATGTGAACCCCCAGAAACCCCTAGGTCTGCCCCCAGCTTCAACATGTTACTTGTCTTTTCATAGCTTTGAAGCAAAGGACGACACAGTCAGTCCCTAAGGTCCGAACCCAACAAATCCTTGCACTAACGCGATTGGTTAATCTTGTAAGGATAAATTCATTTCTTATTGTATATTTGATGTAACAATCATACTTTTAGTAAGTTTGCTTTTATAACTGTATTGCATTTGTATTTCAAAGGATTTATTAACAAATGGAAATTTGATTTCATGGATATATATAGGTTTACAATTCCTACACCAACCAATCAATACAACATTTAAAAAGATAAAAATGCTAGAAATGTTAAATACGAAGAAGAACAATATTGTAGATTGATATGAAAGTGTGAAGATGGAAATTAAAACTTTACCAAAAGTTGAAGCGGTTTAATGGTTTATAGATCTTGTTGTTGCAGCTCCGAAAATTAGAAAACAAACTATTGGTAACCTTCAAATCACGAAAATAATAGTAATGTTATCAATTAAGAGTAATCTTTTTGTCAAGATCCAAACTCTATAGCTCAAACAACACATTTTAAATCAGAGAAAGAATTTTAAAAAGAAATGCATCTCTTTTTGTAGGTGCATCTGAAATGTAAAGTTGTATCTCACCTTTCTTATTTTAGTTTTTCTTCAATTGAATCTAAATCATGCTATCAAACTCATTTACATTTTCATTTTATAGAAACAAACCAACACACATCCTAAATATTGTAATGTGTATTCGGGGTGAATGGTTTCATTTCTGTTAATTGTTAGCTAGTACACTTATCAAGATATGCGCATTCACAAAAATAGTAGTAAATCGAAACATTCAAAGGCCTCTTATAATAGAGAAACATGAACTGTTCTAATAAAGAAACATACATAAACATAATTCTGAAAAGCGAAACGACTAAACCTAGAGAAACATATGCAAAAAATCACATCATATTATCCTATTTTGGAGCTTCGAATATTTGACCATACGCATAATCGATCTCGTTCATAGCAAGCTTGAACAAGTCTTCGTACGGAAACATGTGCGCAATCTCGATTGGAGCATTGACGTGATAATTTACATACATAAAAGCCATAAGCCCAAGTTAAATTCATACACAAATGCAGTTATTGGCAATGATTGTTTTATAAGCAATGAGAAATCGCTTACGCGGAGTGTCATCATATACATGGTCTTGGCCTGATCTGAATGGATACTGGTGGCAAGAACATCCACATTGTGTTTCTTTAAGATGTAAGAAATGCTAGTGTAAAAGTTTGCATTTCTCACAGTGCAAATGTTAACCAAGGCATTAGCCCCAAACACACTCAAAGAGTTGTTCGGCGAAAACCAGTTTTTCAAAAAGTGAGATGTAGGACCTAAGATCGCATCCTTGTTCATCATGGAATCAGCATTCTCAATTACTCGACTTTGAGATGGCGCAGGAGGTGCCATTCAAGTATCAGTTGATAGCCTCTCTAGTTTATGTATTTCAAGGCTATCACGGGTTTCCTCCAAAGATTTGATTGAGCTCACAACCTCTTCCACTAAGGTTTCTCTGCCGATCTGAGTATAACAAGTTAAAGTTTTTATGTAATTAATACCAACATTTAATGAAAAAGGTTTTATCAACATACAAATCTTCTAATTATAGAGCCATCAGCCATGTACAAAGCACTAACCATCATTGAGAGATTTATGTAGTTTCCGATCTAATTCGGACCTGAAAAAAAAATGATTTACTCGATCATACTCACATTGTATCTTCTTTAATTTAACGAGATACTATTCCGTGCGCCCTTGTGTGTTTAGTTGTTTACGTGATGTTACGCGTACTTACATATATAACGGTTTTTTTACATGTACAGCTTTTGTGACCAAAATATTGTATTTACTCGAGTATTTGAGAGCAAAGTTTTAGTTCAACGCTAAAATATATATGACTTGTCCAAACTTTAGAAGAAAGTAACAAGAAAATGCAAACTTTATCTATCTATTTATTTATTTTTATTATTTTATTATTATTATTATTATTTATTTTTATTTTTTTTCTTTTCGCAAACAGAGTGGTTGAGTTCCAAATAAATAAAAAGTGTAACCAATGTATAACAATTAAGTCTCAAAATAGACCAACTACACTACAACATAGTTGCAAATACGTGATACATGAAAACTAATCAGATATAAGAAAAATGTGACTTTAAAATATGAGATTTTTTTTTTTTTTTTTTTTTTTTTTTTTATAATAAATTTTGTTACTACATATTTTAAAGTTCACAGCGTTTCTCTTATATCTGATTAGTTTTCATGATATCAACGTATTTGCGAAACATATGTTGGTAGTGTAAGTTTGGTCTGATTTTGAAGACTTAATTGTTAATACATTGGTTACACTTTTACTTTATTGGAAATCAACCACTCTGTTTGCGAAAAGGAAAGAAATCCCTCTCC
>LBNU01002849.1:7495-20675 GCA_014162995.1 Artemisia annua | reverse complement strand
TTTACATAATGTTATATTTATACTAAGAAAGAGCTTTAGTAATTTCTTTTTTCACATAAATACATAGAAAAAATATATATTTATATGAATTCGGGTTTCGGTAGTTTTTAGTTTTCATTGCCAAAACAATATCCAAACCGATAACCGAATATTTAGTTCGGTTCGATTCGGTTTTAACCAATTTGGTTCGGTTACGAATTTGGTTCAGTGTTTTTCGATTAAGTTTTGGTTTTCGGTTACTGTGGATATTACTCGATCCGTGAACACCTCTAAGTAAACATCTTCAGGATGGTCAGAGAAAAGGTTCAAAAACTCTACACCGCCACCGGTTTTCTCCTCTACCGTATCCATTGATAAGATTTCATCTTGACCGGCGCATCGTTTCAAAGCTAACAAAAAGTTCAAGCCTTCGGGGAAACAATCACGAAAATACATAATTTATACATGTATTGAGTTAGACTCGTCCTTTACAAATAATTTAACAAAGAAATCTTATTCCTTTTTCTTTACTAATGGAATGTGCAAACAACCAAACAACTCCCCAAATAACCTTAACAAAGAAACCTTAATACATTTCTTTTCTTAGTAACCTTATACATTTCTTTTCTTAGTAATGGAATGTGCAATAACCAAACAACGCATCTACTTGACAGCATATATTATGTACTTTTTTTGTAATTTGTCAAATAAGTAAAACTTGAAAATATGTAACTACAAAAGAAGATGCTTCAGATGAGCATATTAAGAAAGAAAAAAACTTAAAATGTAACCAAATGCTTGCCACATTATAAACTAGGGAGTATGTGTTTTGACCCGCTAAAAATAACATTGCGACTTCTTGTTCAGTTTTACTCTAGATGGATCAAAGGTATGCGCAATCATAGCAACTTGAAACTACCCATGCCCACAATTGTGTCAATGGTTAGCCTCAATTAAAAGCCACCGTCAACGATAAAATAACTTTTCGCCATAAACAAAACAAGAATGTTTCAATGAGCAATGGAGCTCGGCTACTTGCACATGCAATCATTTTCATCTAAAGCCAACTATGCTCAAATGCTCAATCAAGTTTTCTAAGATAGGAGATTATGCCTGTATAGTCTGTCAAACCATGTTGAACCATCCGGTTTTGTTGATTTAAATGAAATTTCATCCCAAACCCATTTGGCTTAATTAGTCGATGTTCGTTAATATAATCATGTTTTTCCCAAATAGTGAAACAATCCTCAAGCGAGATCATGCCAACCTCCTAAAACGGGAGGGCTTGACCGCATTTGAGTCTATGGCGGTGAGTTCAAACCCCGTGGATTAGTCGACCAGAATGCCAAAAACCATAGTTACCTAGAAAAAAGATCTTCAATTACTGCAAACATATCTTCTATACTATCAAATGATAACCTTACGATAAAGATTACGCACGTGGGATTTTGGAATTCAATGCGTATGATTGAATTCCATAACTATGGCAACAAGGCATCAAAATAACGTGTTTTAGTGACGTGCCAATGTTTCCATATGAGGGGTTGTGAATCGACATCAGTAGATAAAAAGGTCTTTAAATTATCCAATGTATATTACCATAAATATGACCATTTTTCAGTTGACCATCAAATCTATAACATCCATTATTACCTCATATTATGCCAACAAAAGCACAGAAATTAAAAAATGAAACTCAAGATTTCAGGTAGCAAGACCAGCCATCTTGCAAATAGGGCACAGATTCTTCTGTGTAAGCCACTGTTTAATGCAACATGTGTGGAAGTCATGGCCACAATCCAAAGTCCCGATATCATCTCCATTTTCATACTCTTCCTGTTAGACAACACATGGTTAGAGCATAACCAAAACCATAAAGTTACCAAAATAATGTGAGCCATGTCGGTTCTTCCTGTTATCTGATTTATTTCATTTGCTATATAGAGGCGAAGTTTACAATCTTAAACATAATAGCTGGAGATGAATCTCACCCGACATATGCAGCATGGCTCCAGAATTTGGGTTGATATACCCATGAAAAGCATGTGCTTTCTTTGTTTCATTGACTTCAAAATGACGTCCTCAGTTAGCCCAGTTTTGACGTCTCCTATGCGTTCTTCCAGTGCTAACAGTTCCTGATAAGAAGACAGTTTACAAAATATATTAAAAACAAATGAAACCTTAAAAGAAAAACCAAAAAGAAAGTGAGACTTGACATTTACCTCGTAAGACATGTTATCAACATCCAGCCTCATATCTCGGTGTCGGTCATGCAGGTCAGCAACCCCGTTTATAAATGGATCAAATAGCATGTAATCCTGGCATATCACAGATCGTTATCAGATACAGAAATTTAACTAAACAATATGTCAAGATCCTGGATTTCTTGTCGCTAGGTTTCTTTATAAAAAAATAATTTGTGTCAAGTTCAAGGAACTACGACGACAAACTATTTCATACTAATCTCAGTTCAATAAAAAATATGATGATGCAACGCAGATGATAATTTAAATCTGAAACAACTGGTGTGGAAAGTGAAAACCAATTAACAAAATCAGTAAATAAGTGACAATAACCTCTGCTCGTAAATTTTCGCCTCTCCGCAATGCATGCAAAATCTGACGCATCTGTAACATGGAAGGCAAACATAATATTATGACTTAGCAAGATATAAATAGGTTACAAATGTTACCAAATGAGAAACTAAATGCAACTGTAACCAAGAAGCATACTTGTTATTCATAGTGCTATATACTTATCAGTATACATAAGCCTAAAATAAATAAGATACAAAGGTAATTCCGTCAAAAAGGGAATAATGACAAAAAGTTATGAATTATTATAAGCTTTTAAGTCTAACTTACCAACAAAAGTAAACCATTGGTATGTAGGTTACATTAAAAAAATATTAGGATTTCAATTTAAATAACATAATTGTAACAATGGTACATCAGTAGATAAAAAAAAGTAAGACATCAATTGAATGCCAATTTCGCTAAAATGTAGTTAATTTGACTGATTGTGAAACTTACAAAATTTCCCCCCGCACGCTTTAATTAAGTTTCTCAACATTAATGAAACATGCAAAATTTGCAGAACACAGATTTTTCCTATCCGAATCTTTTTCTCCCAACTCTCATGGGAAACCGATAAATATGACGTAACTTTCTACACTTTGCAAACCACTTGAGAAACCTCTCATTACCAAAATTGCATTTTCATTTTGTACACTTCTAAATTCTAATTACTAATATAAAAAATGTCAAATCAACTTCATGCTGTGTTAAGTTGACATTTATAAAACATGCAGATTTGACAAAGCACACGTTTTCACATTCCGAATCTGTTAACTCTCATGAACAACCGACCAATATGACGTAACTCAGCATTTATGAAACATGAAAATTATGCAAAATACACGTTTTTACAATCTGAATCTTTTTTCTCCCAACTCAGGAGAACCGACAAATATGACATAACTTTCTATACTTTGCAAACCACTTGAGAAGCCTCCTCTACTTTACGAAACTATGTTTCTGTTTTGAACACTACTAACATTAAAAAATGTCAACGCAATTTCATGCTTTGTTAAGTTGACATTTATAAAAGCATGCAGATCTCACAAAGCACACGTTTTCACAATCCGAATCTTTTCTTCCTAGCTCTCCTGAATACCCGACCAGTACGACGTAACTTTCTACACTTTGAAAACCACTTGAGAAACATCTCATTACCGAAATTATGTCTCTGGTTTGTACGCTATTTAATAACTACAAACAAAAATGTCACGGAAATTTCATGCATTGTTAAGTTGACTTTCATAAAAAAAACATGCAAATATGACAAAACACGGTTTCAAAATCCAAATCTTTTTTTGTTTCTCTAACTTCCATGGAAGCCACTTGAGAAACATCTCATTACTGAAAACAAAAATGTCACTGCAATTAATGTTTTACTAAGTTAACTTTTATGAAACATGCAAATTTTACAAAGCACACGTTACACAATCCAGTCCCTTTTTTCCCTAATTCTCATGGGAAACCGACCTGTATGATGTAACATTTTAATAATCTCATAAAATTGAGAGCGATATATCGGGATTCTAGATAGGTTAAGATTAGATAATAAATTAATAACTATATATACTCTCTGTCATGGGACAATTAATCGCTAACCCAAACCAAAAGTTTATAAGGTCCTTTTTTAGGGTCTAGAAGTATGAATAACTCCAATCTCCAATAGGATGAGTATCTAGATTCACTTTACTTGCTATCTATCAAAATGTGGCGTTTATATATATCCCTGTAGAAGATAAACATATAGTCCATCCGTGCAACAAATTTTGTATTCCAACTACAACTGTCGATATTAGTTACATATTTCTTTGCCTAGAAAATTATAGGTAGAATATTTGCCTATCTATCCAACAACGCCTACAGAAAGATCTATTATCTTAGTTTGTGTAATTCAATTAAAAACTAGACTTAATCTATTCTAAAAAGACACCTTACCACCGTTTACCATCCTAGTAGGCAAGGTTTACTAATAGCCGTACATGTCTGGGATCATCTTAATAATATGCACAATGTAGGCTATATAGCTATAAACCATGGCAAATTTATCCCTTTGCAACTTTGCATGCACATATAGGCATATTATTTAATAGAATAAAAGGAGCATTGGCATTCGCAGGCCTCATCGATAGGAGTAACAGTTTGTTTGACTGAAATTGTTGATTTTTGCGAAGCTTTTATTATTTTACCAATTTCACACGTTCATGAGCAAATGGCTCGATTTGCTACCGCTACTTCTATATATGGTTGCAGCTTAGTTTCTCAAAGTCAGAAAACACATATATATATTACCTTAAATGTAAACAATAAATATAATGTAATTATATAGTAAGAGCACGAACCTCCGAAACCAGTCTGTGTCTTCCCTCGATATCACCAGCAAAAGCCTGCCACTCATCACCAGGCACTTCCATCAATGGTGGTGACCTTATAAGAGGTTGATGATGACGGCCAGAGCTATTACCGCCACTCAACAGCACATTATCCTCTGAGCTGGAAGATGGGCCAGAGAGAAAAGGACGAAAACGCCCTCTGTGTCCTCCAGACTCAGGCTCGGATGATGGGAAAAGCGTCCATGGTGGAGGAATATCGGTTGACCTTTGTTGACTATGTGTTGTAGAGTTTAGATTAGGTAACCAAATGTTGTCGTTTCTGGAACTAGATGAAGGGTTACCTAAGCTCCAATTGGTAGGATCTTGTACCGAATTCCTTATTTCTCTAGGAAGTGGTGAACTAGATGATGAACCACCGTTTCTTGAGCTACTACCGTTACCAATCCATGGAAAAGGAAGAAGGTTTCTAGGCATGCCTGGAACCTGCATTTGTTGGTTTGATCGATGACTTGAATTGGTTGACGTTTGGTCAAGATATTGACTATGCGATAACCGTCTAGAGGACTGGTGAGATGAGCTACTATTAGAATAATTTCCAGTTGATGATATATTTGTAGGAGCATAAAATCTTTGTGAGTTCTCGGGAACACCAGGTATACTTAAAGGAGGAACAGCAATCGGTTCTCGAGAATTACCGGAAGAACCACTGGTCCCACATTCATCAGAAGTCCCAGAAGAGCCAGCGTCATATCCGATGTTCAAATCAACATCCATTGGAATATTTTTGGAACGAGAACCTTGTGTATTTAATGGCCCAACAGGAAATCGTGAATCACGAGTGTCTAATGAAAATCTTGAATCACGAGTGTCTAATGAAGATGGCCAATTAGTAGCTACACGAGCTTGTGGATTCGGTCTAGAGCTTGATTCGCCTACGTCCCAACCACTAAAGGTTTGAGACTTTTGGGGATCACCGGACAGATCATTACTTAATAATAGTCTTTCATTTGGTGACAACCTGCTATTGCTGTTGCTATTGTTATTGCTATTGCACTCATCAGACTCATTCGTATCCAAACCGTTATAATTTGGACCTTGGTTAAGATCAACACTGTCAGGGAAGGTATCAAAGATATTCCTTTGACGCCGCATCACGGAAAACTTGGATTTACGACCCAATAGCAATCAATTATTCAGCTCTGAATAGATAGAAATGTGTCCCTGAAATTGAAGCATCTTTGGTAAGTGCATAACTATATGATAATATCTGCAGAATATTAAATCAAAAAACAATCTTGCAATATAATGGAATTAGACATAGTAAATCAAAATACCCGTACAACGAAAATTGCCAATTTAAAGTGCAATCTAATTTAGTAAATTAAAAAAACTTATTATGTAATATAAAACAAAAGAGAATGAAGATCAATGTACTTGACTAAAGTAAGGCATAAGTTAAAAAACAGAATCACTAACGGTACATACTAAGCACCAAACAAGCACATTTTATTTTATTTTTTACTTTTATTTAGAGCCCATAAACACATAACAGTAACAAGTGACATCAAAGAATGCATTTTGCCGCAAAGCATAAGAAACAATATTTACTTAAGAATTAAGTAAATTTTCATCACTGCTTTACTAAAAGACCAAACGCGTTCCTCACACTAAAATCTCGAATCCCTTGTATTCAAGGTCAAAAACTAACGAGATTATCAAAGACGCACCCCTGAGTAATTTGTTCCAAAAAAACACACATGTTTCATAACGACTCACATATGACTGCTTCCCTACTAACGGAAAAACAAACATCGCGTCAATGAGATAAACAAAACATAAAAACATCTGCTTTTTCAATCAAGAACATCAAAAAAACCTCAAAAAGTTCATTAATTTAATCAAATACATACTAACCTTCAAAAGGGGTGTTTGGAATTGCTTATTAAACTTTAAATAAACAAACATTTTGAGTTTTTGGTATTACTTATCAAATATTCATATGAACAGCAAGAACTTTTTCTGAAAAAAAATCTAACAAGTAGTAAATCCGTACAAAAAAATTATTTAAAAAAAATCGTACACATAAAATCCAAAAAACCAGATTCAGCAAATTTAACCTCAAAACTACTAATAAAATAAAATAAATAAAATCAGTAAAATAAAATAAAAAAAAAAAACAAATTCACACGAAAAAAGAAATTAACATTTTTTTTACAAATCAACAAGAATTAAAAAAACAAACCCAGATCCCAAATTCCTACTAAAATCAAAACCAACAAAAATTAGTACCAAAATCAACAAAACAAAAACAACCCATGTAAATAAAGTAATAAAATTGGATAAAAATAAATGAGAAATGATTACCGATGAAGATATAATTAGGATCGATGAAGGGTTGGTTTGGTTAAGCGGTGTGAAGGTATAAAAGGTGTGAAATGGAATTGTCTTGTTTTGTTTTGAGGTTTGATCAAGGTCATGGGATTATGTTTGGTTTCTTTGTTGTTGTGTTTGTGTTTGGGATTAGGTTTTGGTTATTGGGTTTGGGTGTAAGCATATGTAAGATGGCCTTGTTTGAATGATGTTTGTGTGTATTTTGATATAGATTTTGTGGCAATGTATTATATAGAAGGTACACCAGTAATGTTTGTATTACTAGTTTTCAAAAGTGTTACATAAAACTTTTGTTGTGTGTATTCGATTGTGCGTATGTTTTGACGTAGAAAGTCGTTAGTGCCGATGACGATACCAAAATGGATACTCTTAAAAAGTGGTTGAACGATGGTTGATAATGAATATGATGTGGCAGGATGATAACTTGTATTTTATAAATATTTCTATGCATATTATCTTTTGTGTTTTGTATGTGTTTTAATATGACTTTTTGTACTTAATCATGTGTACATGATGATTTTAAGTAAAATTTGAAAGATGAAGTGTGAAATGGTTTGGAATAATAAATAGAGATAAATATTGAAGAAAAGATTACTCGAAAAAGAATTAAGTGAATAAACAAAGAACAAATGACGGATTGATTTTAACACGTCATATGTTGCATAGCTTCATTGTTTTGGTCATAACACCTTCATATGAACTCTGATTTTGATAATTCAAGCGACTGCAGAACCAGAAGAGAAAGATCTACAACTTTGGTTTTGGATTTGAAAGATGAAAATGACTACATTCGCGATGCGACCAAAATCATTATGACATGAAAAAACTCGATGTAATGTTTAGAAGACCTCATGAGCTACAAACTACGACGCAAAGAGGAGCCTTCCCTGTAGAGTATTGGTGGTCACCCAAATAACCTATAAAACATGTACATGGGAATATAAACAAGCAAAGTCATGCATACCAAACCCATAATATACTTATAAGTGATATAACATAATCTAACATGTATAAAATGGTGTTTAGGGTTACTTACTTAATCCTGCATTAACGTAAGCTCCTAAACCTATTTGGAATGCATGAAAACACCTTTTTGATATTCTTGATGATTGATTCAACACTTTAGGGTTTCTTGGGGAGAATCACCACTTGAGTTATGTTGGGTATCTACCAGTACTGAACATGTAGGGATACAAACTTATGCAAGTTTGGAGAGTACGAAAGTGGGTAAAGATCGACTAAAGGTTTAGTCGATCTTGGAATCGACTTAAGGTCGATTAAAGGATCGACAAAAAGGGTTTTCAAACCCTTTGGTTCTTGTTCGACCAATCGAACAAAGAGAAGAGCGGGAGGGAGTTTTAGGGTTTAAAGGAATGTTATGAATCATATTAGGAAGCCTTGGAATTTATACGATACCATGAGACATTCCAAATAAAACTAGGATTCCTTATGATCAACTATTAAGTATACAAGTTTCACAAGAAGTCAAACATACCCTCTTTAGGGTATTCGGCTGATGCACAAACCCCCAGGGTTTATGATTTTACCTTTTATATCTTAGTTATATTTATCCCTGATAAATATATACCCTGTTAATTATCGTTTTACCCTTCTATAAAAAAATGTCGTATTCTCATTCATTTCATTTTGCCACTCTTTTCTCATTTCCACTTGCTTGTTATGTTTAGTGTGCACGGTGTCAGTAGGATCGGGTTGACCTGAACCCGATAAGGCTTATCGGGTCGGGTTAAATCAGGTTAAAAATATTATCGGATTGTTTTGACCCGAACCCAATAACCCGATAGTGTTATCGGGTCGTGTTAGGGTTAGACAATTAATGCTATCGGGTTATCGAGAACCCGATAAGACCAATAAATCAATATTTAATTTTGTATGGTTCTTAAATCCAAACATAAGTTGTTTAGCAGTTTGATGCATGGAAATATGGAATGATAATGTTTAGATATGACTTTAAGGGTCCGTTTGGTCAGTGGATGGGGTTTTTTATTAGGATTTGGATTTGGATTTAAATTTGGTTTAGGATTTTGATTTGATTGTAATGGATGAGAGAGAAAATAGTATTTAAAAATATATTTTATATTAAAATATAAATTAGAAATTATTATACTAATAGTTAATAGAGAAAAATAAAATAGAATTATAATATGGCAATGAAAGATAAAGAAAGAGATGAAGAAAGATAGGGTAAAAAACAAAAGTTAGACCCATTATGTCAGAAAACAAACCGAACTACTTGTCTTTGCCACATGCCCATATATTTGGGATACATAATCTAACCCAACTCACATAAATGTTACCAAACATCTGATTTTAATTTTTTAAACCAAACCCCAAGTTAAACACACAAACAAACGAGCCCTAAAGCTCTTCATCTTGCATGACATAATAGCATTCTCGGTTTAATAATTGATGTTAAGATATGATTTATGTTATATGTGATCTATCGTTCTGTTATACCTTGAACAAGAAGCAATTTTTTGTGGTATTTCTTTTTGCCAGAAACTCATATTCCAATATATTTTATTCAAACCCGTTGGGTTTATTATCAAATTATTGTTTCTATTGTTATTTTGCACGAATAATACATATACACCGATTCATATTCTTATTTGTAGTTACCGTCTTTTGTTATTAACGCTCAGTTCTCGAGTTTTAAGTGAAGGGAAATGGAAAAGAATAGGAAAGGGAAAAGAAAAGTAAGTGTTAGTTGTTATGTTCTTGAGATAGAGGAAAGGAAAAGGAAAATAATGATATTCATGTTCTTGAGTGGGAGGAAAAGAAAAATAACTTGGTTAAATTACATATATGCCCTTTAGTTATTAATGTCAAATCTTTTAAAAAGGGTATATTAGTCTTTACATAACATAAGTTTCCCTTTCCTTTCCCTTTCCTCCCAAAAGTGGGAGGAAGATTTACTTAACTAAACTTCCTCCCTATTTCCTTTCCACTTCCCTTTCCTCCCTTAAAAAAAACTCAAGAATACAAAAACCTATCAAATTCCTTTCCTTTCCTCTTCCTTTCCAACTCGAGAACTGAGCGTAAGGGAATGCCAAAACTAACTCTTTATGTATCTTTTTGACTTTTTTTTCTTTACCCCTGAAAAATGTATCTTCTAATTACACAATAAATTTTCTTGTTCTTTTCAACATTTGTGTAGTCGAAACAAGAATTGCATGCTGGCAGTTTGCACTCAACAAACCCGAATCACNGATTTTGATTTGATTGTAATGGATGAGAGAGAAAATAATATTTAAAAATATATTTTATATTAAAATATAAATTAGAAATTATTATACTAATAGTTAATAGAGAAAAATAAAATAGAATTATAATATGACAATGAAAGATAAAGAAAGAGACGAAGAAAGATAGGGTAAAAAACAAAAGTTAGACCCATTATGTCAGAAAACAAACCGAACTACTTGTCTTTGCCACATGCCCATATATTTGGGATACATAATCTAACCCAACTCACATAAATGTTACCAAACATCTTATTTTAATTTTTTAAACCAAACCCCAAGTTAAACACACAAACAAACGAGCCCTAAAGCTCTTCATCTTGCATGACATAATAGCATTCTCGGTTTAATAATTGATGTTAAGATATGATTTATGTTATATGTGATCTATCGTTCTGTTATACCTTGAACAAGAAGCAATTTTTTGTTGTATTTCTTTTTGCCAGAAACTCATATTCCAATATATTTTATTCAAACCAGTTGGGTTTATTATCAAATTACTGTTTCTATTGTTATTTTGCAAGAATAATACATATACACCGATTCATATTCTTATTTGTAGTTACCGTCTTTTGTTATTAAGGGAATGCCAAAACTAACTCTTTATGTATCTTTTTGACTTTTTTTTCTTTACCCCTGAAAAATGTATCTTCTAATTACACAATAAATTTTCTTGTTCTTTTCAACATTTGTGTAGTCGAAACAAGAATTGCATGCTGGCAGTTTGCACTCAACAAACCCGAATCACCTGACCCGACATAACCCAACCCGAATCCCAACCGAACCCAATAACCAAAACCCGATAACCTTATTCATAATCGGGTCGGGTTGCGGCTCACTTTCTAAAAATTCAAAACCCGATTCAACCCGACCGAACACCCGTAACACCTCTATGCACCGGTAAACCCATCGGCATTTCTATGAGTACCAGTTGTGAAAGACGTTGTTCTTTGCACACCAACCCTTTCATACTCCCACTTGTGCAAAACAACAATGCAATAACAACTTTTACAGTACTAAGAGGTTACTAGTAAAACATTGAAGTACCCAGTCAACAGAAACCGATGCAATACCCAAGTAGTGATTAATTTATGTTAGTTAATCATATTAGCTGCTCAATCTTGTTCGTTCATGCTTAATTTATGTTAGTTAATCATATTAGAACTTAAAATAGTAAGCTTGTTCTTTGATTTTCATAATTGCTATAATTTCATTTTCATAGTGGAATTAGCATTTGTGCCATTTCTGTGTTTCATGCTTATACTTGTGTTGCTTAATGATGATATGAACTTGAGAATCAGTGTTGTGGTCTAAGTCTTTCAATTGCTTTAAAAAATCAAGAATAAGGTCTGCTAAGGATTGTTTGGATCAAACTGCTAAACTGAATAATTGCATGTTATTGTTGTTGAGACTTGTTGTTTCATGTTTATTTAGGTCACTTAAGTTCATATCAGTCATAATATGTAGGTACTATTAGCATAAAAGTCAAAATAGTGTGTAATCTAATCTAGCTTTTAATCTGTTGTGTTATTAAGATCCATATTCATCAAATCTTTGCAAAAGTTGTTTATCTAGCTTAATTTCATGTTTTAATAGCTTAATATAACATAATCAGTAAGTATATTAGGATCAAAGTTCACATAAGTCAACTTGATCACTTAGTTAAAAAGTCAAAATTTCCAGCAATTTTATTTTTGAATAAACTTGTAGATTTCCCATAGGCTTTAATACTTAGATTTAGCACTTGTGCTTTTCAGGTATTAAAATCTCGTAATGTTTAGAAGACCTCACGAGCTACAAACTACGACGCGAAGGGGAGCCTTCCCTGTAGAGTGTTGGTGGTCACCCAAATAACCTATAAAACATGTACATGGGAATATAAACAAGCAAAGTCATGCATACCAAACCCATAATATACTTATAAGTGATATAACATAATCTAACATGTATAAAATGGTGTTTAGGGTTACTTACTTAATCCTGCATTAACGTAAGCTCCTAAACCTATTTGGAATGCATGAAATCACCTTTTTGATATTCTTGATGATTGATTCAACACTTTAGGGTTTCTTGGGGAGAATCACCACTTGAGTTGTGTTGGGTATCTACCAGTACTGAACATGTAGGGATACAAACTTATGCAAGTTTGGAGAGTACGAAAGTGGGTAAAGATCGACTAAAGGTTTAGTCGATCTTGGAATCGACTTAAGGTCGATTAAAGGATCGACAAAAAGGATTTTCAAACCCTTTGGTTCTTGTTCGACCAATCGAACAAAGAGAAGAGCGGGAGGGAGTTTTAGGGTTTAAAGGAATGTTATGAATCATATTAGGAAGCCTTGGAATTTATACGATACCATGAGACATTCCAAATAAAACTAGGATTCCTTATGATCAACTATTAAGTATAACTTGTTAAACAATTTGGATGTTATAACTTGTTTCTTTTGATCTTATGTGTTTCTAGGATTATTTCATTTGGATGTATGTCTTAAACTAACTAACTTATGCAGGAAGATAACATTCATATGTTATCAATTTTCTCATTTTCACTTGTTAAAAGTGAAAATTTTAGGCTATGATTGATCTTTAAGGTATGTATGTTTTTCTTCTTGTTTTTGTGGTTTTTAGATGTACTATAGAT
>LBNU01002846.1:150878-165750 GCA_014162995.1 Artemisia annua | reverse complement strand
ATGGCGTATCATCACTCCGTAAACCACAGATTTCTTAAACAATTTATATCTCACTCCCCACCTCTTTGTAGAGCTCACTGTCATTATTCATTTCATACAATCTGATATCGTGGAACTTGTCAAACATGAAAAGCTAGCATAACCGCAAACATAACTTTTCGGGCGCAACTCGCATTTTGCGAATGTTCATGAGAATGACCACAGCGAAAACACATCTGTGTGCGATTCTTATTTAAACAATGACTATCAACCCGGCATAAAGGAAAGGAGTAAGATAACGAGTGTTTAAGAAGTCCATGAAATGCTCTACAATTGATGGCGCCGCCACTATAGGTGATGCAATTTATTTTATATGGGAATAAATTGATAGGGGATTGGCGACGACGACATTTATTTTTGTGAGTGTGTGTATGTGAGAGGGGAAGGGGAACACAAGATGCAATATGTAAAGTCATCTTGATATTTCATATAGAATTTCCATACCAGCAAGCAACATATAAAATATGTGCGCCGTATATGCAAAATGCAAAATGCACAAGTCGTTTGAGGTTAGAACATGGCATAAATGGAACCGTTTCTAAAATTTGAGTGATTTAATGCATAGGGGAAACATTTGTATACCTTGGTTGCTATTTAGCGGAGATTTCAAGAGTGAGATATCAAGATCGATGATAGTTGTTGGTGTGCACGTATTTAAATGAGGGAAACAGCATATGCGATATGTATGCTCCGGCAATTAGTTTTTGTAAGAAAGTAATTTTCCATGTCAACTTATTACAGATCCACGCCAGGTATGCTAAATATAAGACGTATAGCCAGTTTAAATTTACAAAATGACATAAATGCCACATTTTGGTAAACTTGAATGACTTGCAACATGTTTATTTTGCGGGTACACTGGTATAGAAAGAAAAGGAACGGAATCATCCATAAACATAGTTGTTTAGTTAATGGTATGTGGAATAAAGAAGGGAGGCAACCCATAGACCCAAAGTATGTAGGCGAGTTTTATTATCCACTCATGTCCTTCTCTCATTTTTTTCTCTCTCTCTACCTGTATGACTTTTTCTTTATACACCAAACAGAACTTTTGAAATAAACACACCCATTTCTTTCCACCCCTATATCAAACCTATAGCCATAGTGGTTCCATTAAGCAAATCAAATGTCATCAGATATAGAACAAATGGTGCAGTCAGTTCTCTTTTTAACGATGCAAACCTATACCCATCTGTACATCAAATGCCATGTGATATTTTGCTATTTAATGACTCTAATATATATATTCGCAAGGGTGAAATATTGGGCTATGAAAAACATCAACAAAAAATTATTTCATATATAGTTAAAGAAATATTTATAAGAAGGTTACCATTCGAAAAGCAACACATAGATATCTGTTCACAGACATCGTTATTTGAGCATTTTAGGGTCCAAAAGAGGAGATAATATATATTACGATTATACAAGAAGTAAAAAAAATGCCCTCCCTTCGCAAAAACTACCAAGGATATACTGGCTTGCATACGATCATTTTCTATTTTTATTAAATAAAACATCCACATCATAAAAGTTCAATATTTGTTCTACAAACAAAAAAATCAAGTCTCTATAGTCGTATAAAAGATCTTATTTGCACCATCTTTATTTAGTAGTTGGATTGCATCAAATTTTAATGAATTCAAATATCAGTTTGTGAATTTAAACTTGGATATGCACAGATCATACTCAATTCACATCCTTTTATAGGTCCTATGCAAAATGCGCTTCATGAATAAGCCAAATCATATGATTCATATTTTAATACATGAACCACCACCAGCTAGTGGCTAGTGGTTAGACATCCTGATGTCCAGATATCGTCACAAGAAGTCTCAGGTTTAAACCTTCCTACGTGAAGAGCAAACATCATGGGGTAGCCAAGGAAAGGGTTCAGAACTGGTCACGGGGATACCCCGGTTAGGCTGCGTACATCTTTAGTCAAAAGACTCACCCTCCCCGAGTAACCTGAACTTGGAAAACCTCATCCATTTACCCATTTATATGATTTTATACAGGAACAACTAATGATTACACGTTCCTAAAAATGTGTATACTATATTACTATCTGATGTTCATGCATAGTCCTACCAAAATGAACAAATAAAGAGCACCAAATATATATCAAAACAAAACAAAAATACGAAAACAATTAGAGAAGCCGACTTACCCCGTCATTAAAGAAGACACCAATAACTTGGAAAGAGGTTTCCATAAAGCTTCAATTAAAACTTGAAATTGGTCTGAAGGCAGCAATCCCAACATTCCAGATATAGTCCTCTTCATGGCATCAACGGTAGTAGGTGGGACATCTCTTTGGATGACGCTCACATCCAATGGCTCTATCTCTTGAATCAATTTTAACAGTACCGATTTCTAGTAAAAACAAAACCCATGCCACAGTCATTTTTTGCTGTTACACATTATGACTGCAAGATATGTAAAATATGTGAAACGTGCCACTCATATGTAAAATATGTGAAACGTAGTTTTTTGTCGCCGCATAACCTAATATCAATGTTCATAAATATCATATTAAATGAACCCAAACAGGTATAATAGAGTGGTGGTAGATTTTTGCCATGTAATTAACTCACTGGTTGTTTGTATGTTTGAAGAGAGTGAATTCAAGGATTTCTGTAGATAGTATTATTGATAAGTTGCTCAAAAGTCATGTATAGTATTTGGGGTTAAGGTTCCGGTGAGATCAAACCATTTAAGTAAATACGAAGATAACAACTTGCGCACATTTTAAATAGCTAATTTTTTTATTTTGGCGAATCGCATTTTTTTAGCTTTTGGGATGCTACTGTAAAGTTTTAGTTAAAAAGATATGTTCCAACAACATTCCAGAACTTAAAACAAGGGGAATCACCGAAATAAAATGTTTTTGCTTATTAATGGGTTGTTAAGTTGTTCTCATCATTCTCACTTAAGAGGACCTTTGTTCCTAGTAACCTAATAAGGTCTTGTTTTATTTATCTCATTTCCTAATTAAATACCATTTAGCGGGTGTTTGTTTCAGCTTATACAGCTGGCTTATGGCTTATCTGGTTTTGGGCTTATGTTTTATAAGCTCAAATTTTGTGGTTTATTCTTAAACTTTTCGGCTTACATAATAAGTTTATTATGACATAATAAAATTTCTATAAGCCGAAAAGCTTCAAAATAAGCCACAAAATGCGAGCTTATGAAACATAAGCCGAAAACCAAATAAGCCATAAGCCGGCTATATAAGCCGAAACAAACACCCCCTTAGCATAAACAATGATTAACTATAATAAATAACCCAAAGCAAGGTTACCTTTAACCCTAATTAAATTCACATCAAAACGTAACAAACAATTAAACAATCCAATTCAGTAGATGAAGACTATAACAAACCTTGGAGCGTGAATCATCATCACCATCATCGTCATCTTGTTGTTGTTCAAGTGGCTTGATCCCATCGGATGAAGAAGCACAAATCAGGGGTTTTATATTAACTGAACAAGGTTTGCGAAAAAGACTGGTTGGAAAGGATACAAGGGAGTGATTGTGGGGACGAAGAGGTGTTTTTAATGAAGGTGTGGAGGAGAGAAAAGAGACGGCAAAGGCTGCCATTAGCTAGCTGCCTTTCACCTGTGCTCTCTCTTTCTTTCTTTCTCCTTTTTATCTGACTTTGCTTAGATTGTGATAATATGCGCCTTTAACCACGTTTTTATATCTAAGGGTGGATCGGTAAATAAGCACCCATTTCGTCCTTATCGTAAAATAAATTCTTTCGTCCTTATGGTTTACACACAATCGCACCGTTCGTCCGTCCCGTAAAAAATAAATACGTTGGCTGTCACCGACCTTGTCAAATTTTGCATATTTCATCCTTCCGAGTAACAACCATTAATATCTCTTCGTTAACTCAATCATGTGCAAGGCACATGAAGGTGTTTTGTCATTTTACGCTAGGGGTGATCCTCGGTTTAAAATCATAACGGACCGGACTAAGACCGAACTAGCCCAAAACCTTAGACCGAGAACCGGACCAAATGTGTTCGGTCCGGTTCAGGTTGGTCCGGTCCGGTTTAAGGAGGCATAACAGTCAGGTTTTACGTAAGACCGGACCGAGATCAAAATAAGAAAAAAATCCGGGCCGCTGGTCATTCGGTTCGGTCAGTCCTCTCGGTCTCGGTCGATTTTGGCTCTACGATGCTCAGCCCTATTTTACACACGTTCATCTTTAACCTTTATTCTTTTTGTTAATTTTTAGTTTTTCTTCAAAAAAATATTATCCAATCTCACAAACATATTATCATATTTAACAAATAATTATTATCATTATCTCAAATAAAGAGACACAGAGAATCATCTTTATTCTTCAATTATAGAAACCCAATTTTAATGATTGCCCATCATCTCAATAAACACACACATACCACTTCCAACAAACACACAACATCTTAATTACCATCTACCACCTCCACAACAAATGCTAATTTTCTAATCTGGGGGTTTTTAGATCTTGATCATTATTCCATACATCTTATATTGAAACAAAAAAAACCCTAGTTTAGTAATAAAAATCCAAACACGAGCTCTTCTAGGTTTTTAGCTTCCCCACAACAATCAACCACCATAATCAGACACAAAATTGATATATAGTTGCACGTGGTAGCAATGGTACCCGTCTACCGTCGCCGCCACCGTTTCATAAGGATTGTGTGGTTGTTGTGCTTGTATCATGTGCACAGTGACGACATTGGTGGTGGTGGTCTTGTGGATTTGATTTGATTTGGATTTTATTTTTTGTATTTTAAGGTTTTACCATTATAAAGAAACTCGGTATCTAGCTTTGTATCGGATAAAGTGTAACCGACGTTAGGTTGGTTCTACCTCGAACTAGAACTCGGTATCTAGCTTTGTACCTGATAAAGTGTTAGCGACGTTGTAAAGACTTCTCCGCTAAGATAAGGAGCTTGTGGATCTAGTATTTACAAACTCACGAGCTGGATACTCGGGGAGTGGAGTAGGGCAAGGAAGGTGACCGTGTAGCCGAACCACTATAAATAATTGTGTCATGGTTTTATCTCTCTTTACTTTAACTCGTACTTAATATTCTTATATATCTAACTATCAATATCCAAATATCAAAAGGATTGACGTAAGTCAATCTAAATGTTTTAAAACGTAGTTTAATTTGTTAAAACTATTCAAACCCCCCCTCCTTATAGTTTTCTACAGAGACAACAAATAGTTTTTAGTCCAACACGTGACTAATATGAAATCCATGCAATGCATCAAGTAATCTTTTCACTTTCATCGGATCACATGAAAATGAATACTCTAAAACGTCAACATAAAGTTGGTGAACTCGCAGGTTTAGAAAGTAAACCAAATTTTGTGTGCATATAAATTATGTAGGACAATAGCGAGTAAGATATGCACTAAAATCTTGTGGTCCGCACTTAACATTTTCTTACTTAAACCTATGAACTCACCAACATATTTGTTGACATTTTAGCATGTATTTCTCAGGTTGTTGATCATTATATCCTAGTAGACTACGGAGCATATCATTGAGACTCGTGAATAAGCATGCCATCAAGAAGTGTTTTATCACAACCAAAACTTTCGATTTAAATGTTAAACTACTTTACATTTGGGACATGAATTTTATGACTTATTAATGTTTGAACTTGTTCTATTCATTCAAATGTATCTTTTAAAACGACTCATGTAGGTCGTTCTTTATTACCTTGTACTTTGTTCCATGAACATCACGCCCCAGTTACATTTTTGCTACGACAAATTTTGAGGGTGTGACATATTGCGTTTATAAGATATATGGTACTAATTTTTTGTCTAATTGCATTTTAGTATGACAAGGGGGAATGGAATGAAGAGACATGGAAACGAACAAACAATTGAGCTTAAAATGAAGTCCAAATCACTAGAAGAAGTCCAAATCATTCAGGTGTCATTTGGTTTGCTGCTAGAAATCACAATGATAATGAGTTTGATTAATTGGTGGAATGTGAATGGGTATTTATTTTGATATAATTATAAAAAAAATGTTATCTGAATAAACAATTATGGTTACTGTATTTATTTTAAAGAATGTACAAATATTATAGAATTGTAGTTTATTTTATTTACTACTTTATTCAGCCCAAAATTATTGTCGCTAGACAAAAAACACACAGTTTAAGAAAAATGAGATCACTACACTCTTCAACCAATCAAATATCATCCTCACCCACAAAAACTCTCTTTTGATTGGTTGACACAAGAAGAGGATGTTTGAGATATCCCAAAACTGAAATGGCGACTAAAGTTTTAGGATGGGGTGAGCAATAATGTATATTGATCACATATGTAAAGAGAAAACAACAACACTATTTAATTTAAGGTGTGAGATGAGAGAGAAAATTAAAATAATAATAATAAACTAACTAAAAATTTGAAAGATGCTTGATTCATGCTTTTCTTATATATACATGGTTTAATTTTTTCATTTCTAATAATGCCTCATTGCCAATAAATCATAAAATGATTGCATTGATTTATTCCATAACCATGAAACAAACTCGCCCTCAAAATCAATTTTAATTTTCCTACTTTTCACTTCCACCTTTCAGTTATGTTTTATTTTTAATTTTTTTTGTTCATCTTCAGAAATCTGTCAGATCCAATTTTAACTAACATCTAATTTTTTTTAGCTTTATACTTATCAAGATTTTTGTAAGAACATCAATATGTTCTTTATTTCCAATCTTCATCTTTAAGTCCATAACCACGACCCACCTTCATATCATACCTCAGAGTCTATCACCATTCACCACCACACTAAAACCATCATTACATCAACTACCAACACTAGATATGAAAAACTAAAAATCATTAAATTTGAACCACATAATCGAAATTTTCTTAACCAAAGCAAGTTTGGTCTTTTTTATATCAACCAAAACAAAAATCTTAACACTACCTTAAAATCCAAAACAAAACAACTAGCACCACCACCCACGAGCTACCACCAAAACCCATATTTGAAAATTGAGAAGAATATGTTGTTGCTATATGATAATAATAGTTTGAGGTGGGGTTGTTGTTAAAGACGGAGGGAATGGGTGGCTAGAGGGTGCTTGGCCCCCTCCAAAGAGCCCAATTGCTTTGTAATTTTAGTGATACAACTTAAGCCTAAAGCTCGATTATAACTAATTGACCCCCCCCCTCATGTTTTAGGCGGTAAAAAAGAAATATCCTAGATGAATTCGGCACTTCGCACCCCTTTTAACGTCAACACTTCCACGCACAAGGTATTGGAACTGATCCATTTTCATTAATTGTTAATAATTGTTTCTTATCAAATATTCTAAGTATGTAATCCATTTATTTATGCATTTGGTTGTCCCTTGGTATATAATTGCTCAAAATCCCTAATTTTGTTTTAAGGAATTAACGATTTGTTTCTATGGCCGATACAGAGACTTTGATCACACCCGTTTTTATTGATCTTTTAAAAACTAAAATCTTCATTCTTTAGACCTTAGTCACTAAATTAGTAAACTGTAAGTGGTTGAATAATTTGATTTTTGTGTGTGTATATTTTTAGTTTTATACTTGTAAAATTGTAATTGCTAAATTGGTGATGTAATGATGTTTCTTTTAGATTGAATGATGAGTAAAAAATGAACAAAAGAAAACCATTGATTATTTTTACAAGCCAAAAGTGAATGTTGTTTGAGACCATGAATCACCACCGGATAGTGATAATAAAAAAGAATATGTTAATGAGACACAACCAAGTGACCAACAAGATGTTAATGGTAATCATTTGAACGAGTCTCCTAGAGTTGAACCTGAAAAAATGTTCACAATTCAACTTAGATAAACATAGATTCCTTGATCTGAGATCCAGGCGTGCGACCTTCAACCTTAACTTATCCAAGTGACCACCATGATGAAATAGATGAGAATACATCAAACTTAGACCTTATCGTCTTAGTAAATAAAAATATCATTTAAGTCCTATTGGTCCTAATGGTCAGGCCCGGATCTTAGGATGTGCCATATGAATATACGAGAATGGCAGCGGTTCGCCGCGTTGCGGGCGGGCCTGTTTTTCGGCCAAGGTGATTTTGCATAAATAAAGTAAAATGTTTATGCGTTGTAATATAAATTTTTCTTTGATCTATTTCCTGAGTTTGCAACTTTATCTATAGTGACAATCACAATATTGCTATAAGACTGCTCACCAACTATTATAGTGAACATCTACAAGCAGCCCACATTGCCAAAGTCCAAGGATGCACTTACATAGTGCAGCTGACGTCANGAATATCCTAGAATTCGGCACTTCGCACCCCTTTTAACGTCAACACTTCCACGCACAAGGTATTGGAACTGATCCATATTCATTAATTGTTAATAATTTTTTCTTATCATACGTAATCCATTTATTTATGCATTTGGTTGTCCCTTGGTATATAATTGCTCAAAATCCCTAATTTTGTTTTAAGGAATTAAGGATTTGTTTCTATGGCCGATACAGAGACTTTGATCACACCCGTTTTTATTGATCTTTTAAAAACTAAAATCTTCATTCTTTAGACCTTAGTCACTAAATTAGTAAATTGTAAGGGGGTTTTTGCATATATATCCTTCCGAAAATGCATAATTGCATATATATCCAAAGCATGCATAAAAACCATTGTACTATGTGCATCAAAAACTTATACAAAGGATATATATGCAATTATTCACTTTGGGAGGGATATATATGCAATTCTGCCAATTGTAAGTGGTTGAATAACTTGATTTTTGTGTGTGTATATTTTTAATTTTATACTTGTAAAATTGTAATTGCTAAATTGGTGATGTAATGATGTTTCTTTTAGATTGAATGATGAGTAAAAAATGAACAAAAGAAAACCATTGATTATTTTTACAAGCCAAAAGTGAATGTTGTTTGAGACCATGAATCACCACCGGATAGTGATAATAAAAAAGAAGATGTTAATGAGACACAACCAAGTGACCAACAAGATGTTAATGGTAATCATTTGAACGAGTCTCCTAGAGTTGAACCTGAAAAAATGTTCACAATTCAACTTAGATAAACATAGATTCCTTGATCTGAGATCCAGGCGTGCGACCTTCAACCTTAACTTATCCAAGTGACCACCATGATGAAATAGATGAGAATACATCAAACTTAGACCTTATCGGCTTAGTAAATAAAAATATCATTTAAGTCCTATTGGTCCTAATGGTCAGGACCGGATCTTAGGATGTGCCATATGAATATACGAGAATGGCAGCGGTCCGCCGCGTTGCGGGCGGGCCTGTTTTTTGGCCGAGGTGATTTTGCATAAATAAAGTAAAATGTTTAGACGTTGTGATATAAATTTTTCTTTGATCTATTTCCTGAGTTTGCAACTTTATCTATAGTGACAATCACAATATTGCTATAAGACTGCTCACCAACTATTATAGTGAACACCTGCAAGCAGCCCGCATTGCCAAAGTCCAAGGATGCACTTACATAGTGCAGCTGACGGCTGCGCCTGGTCTTGCAATCTCGGGAAGCTGGGACATTTGGTGATCCAACATTAGTACCTGCAACAACATATATGATCAGGTTTTACTAATACTAATAAGCGGCATCCATACATGAAGGCGTCGTAGTAACTACAATTAACCTTTGTCTATCAGATAGGAAAAGGTTTAGGTTTTGACTTGGCGCACCTCATGATCAAGCATATAGAGTTCAAGCAGCATTTACATCAACAGTAATGATGTATCAATTATACTAACAGACAACGAAAATTAAACAACCGAATACAACGTTCTGAAACCATCTGGATAAGGAAATAATAAAAAATGCACAATGAAGCATAACTTTCACGGTGCATAAGAGCTGCCGGCCCATGGACTGGTGGCCCATGTGGATCCGCCATATATGATCGTGCTGCAATTACAAATTGAATAAGACGGTAGAATTCAAGCATATTAAATGAAAAAGGGGAAAAGCAACAAAAATGGGATGAGTAAAATGTGTACACGCACATTGTCTTGTCTGCCCCTCACCATTATACGAACTTTGCTGGTCATTCAATCTCCTTGTCCGACCTGAGAACGGGAAAAAAATAACATTCAACTAATATCTTAAAACAACATATAAGATATTGACACATCGATTAAAAAAACAACAGGATATGTATATTACGTGCATGCGTTCTGGTGCGACTGATTGTTGCAGGCCGGTCGTGAACATGATAGGCTGTAAACATATTTGTTAGACCAGTTAATAACAGAAAGAACAAACCAATAGAAACAATAAAACAACATATTTATTTAAAAAAAAATGCATCAAATGTAACGCCTGCTGCGTCGAACCTTCATTGAATGGGAATGAAAATTCGACGGCATCTAACTACCTAAACCTAAGGCGAATACGTGAACAGAGGAAGTCTTGGTCACCCGCTAATGAAGGTTTGAAGTGATCAAGCAGGTCAGCTAATGCTTTTTCAAAAGGCATTGAGGCACCAATTGCTCTGGAATCGTAAGACAATGACCAATGGCATTTCCAACTGCTGGACATGATGTGTCTACACCATTCACAATGCCACAACAGTTCAATGAATAAACCCAAACATCTTGTATGTACAAAGTCAGATAGACAAATGGCATTGCATATCGCGTACCTTCAACCGGAGGGCGTGGACTTTCAGTAATAACTCTGTTTGGGCGCAAAACATTTGATGCACTCTTACCAAGTCTCTGTAAATGGCGGTCAGTACTTGATGGCATCCGCAAGCCAGGGGTAGCTGAAATTTGAATCACATTCAAAGTAAGTGTATGCAACAATAGTATATGGCAAATTTTAGAAGCACAATATACAGTACCAGGTAACATCTGGTTAGTTGCAAATGGTTCAGACTGGTGGGCGATGGTAACATCAAACTCAGGTGCACATCCTGTATGGATAGCCATAGTTAAAAAGAACATGTCACGTTTATGGTTTATAAATACTGATAGAATGGAAAGGGTATAAACCAAAAGCCATAAGTTCATTTAAAACGTGAACTGCTATAAGTGAAACATACGTATGGATAGCTGCTGCCGCTGCCTTTTTAGTAACACATTTTCAGCAGCCAAGTTTCGTGGTTCAGCGTCCATTCGTCTTTTGCCTTTCTGTTTAGTAATGTCACTGGTAGAGATAGCGGATGGTCGGACGCACGGAGAATGTTGACCGTATCTTTGAGGATCAGTTAATGCACCAAAGTTATCAGCGACCTCCGGATAAACTGTCCCGCTAAGAAAGTTCAACACGACAGGACCACGATGCACGCCTACAGAGGGTAACATACAAAAAATTAAGAATGAGTTCAGTATTTGCGTTGCTAGTGTAGTATAATAAGACCTACAAAAATACTAACCATCATTTATATTAGGTTGCTCGGGAGGTACATTAACCTCTGCTATAGTCTCCACATCCCTTACAAATTCCACGTTGTAAATTCCACCGGTCCTGTTATTTGCAGCTGCATTGCAACAAAAGACGACATTAAACAACCTTCACACTAAAGGAAGCAATAAAAGTGTACGATAACACGTATATAAACTACACATTACCATAAGTTGGGTCAATCAAAACACCTTCAGTAGCCAACCTTTTATTTGCCGGATATAAAATTTAACTTGTACATTATTCATAGATAGCAATTTATATTCAAGTAGCACACTATTACCATTGCAACCTGTGTTCATGTTTCATTGTTTTCATTTGTTCCAAATGTATAGAAGTATATATATTCTCCATTTATGTAGTTAACAGATTGTATCTAACTTGTGCAGTTAACTTCCTATGAGACTCGAAAGAATATCAAAGAAAGTTTCAAGAAACCAAGGGGTGTTTCAAATTGGGCTTATCTACTTTGAAAATAAGCAATATCCACTGATAAGCACTCAATTATTAACAAGAAACTAATTTTAAGAATTAGGGTTAGAATACTTACATAAATTTTAAAGCCTTGCTTTGCAAAAAACGAATCCAAACACATCTCTCCGTAGTGCTTAATAGCTTTTAGAGCCTGCAACAAAGCAATTATAATTTACACGCCAACAATTGAGTAGGATACAACAAAAATTTACCCTGCTCCATTGGACTTTTTATTTGAATGTATCATTAAAGGCCATTTAACATGTGTTTTCACCCCAGACATTTCATCAAACATTTGGAGTACAACCGATACAACACCAAATTGGAATAAACTTTTAAACTTTTGAATACCCTTAATCTAAGAATCGTATGAAAAAAAACCGCACCGTGAAACATAAACCCACAAAAACCTATCAGCTAACACACGGTTTTAGCCAAATCTTTAAAAAAAACTAACCAAATTAGAAGAACATACCTTCTGAATTGGCCACAAATCGGAATAGCCCCCGTATTATCCTCAGTCATGATACCACCACATAACCAACCGGCCATGGTTTTTGATGATATGATTTGAGTGCGTGTGATGCGCGTGATGTGTCATTGCGGTTTAGCAGTGTTAATGCCTATTCAAGTTTTACATTTATATTTAGCCGACTTATCAATAACACACACACACTTAACGAGCAGTGTACCCAGTCAGTTTGCATATAATGGTAAGTAGAGTGTCGATCACTAAGAGTGGAACGATTTATCTAATTAACCTAATCAGTATTTTAATATCCTAAGTTAGTTTTACAGCCTAATCTATAGCAATGGGGTTCAGCCTGAGAGACTGGCACAAATTGGTTGAGTTAAACAGTAAATTAAACTAATGAGCACGAATCAGCGAATAGCATACACGTACACAGATAGATAATAGAAACTATAAGAAGACCTGTCCTGATAACTAAGTAGCTTGTCACTTGTTTTATTGCTAGTTTTATATGAAGTGTATGTAATTAAATATTTCTCGTTGGCTCTAATCACATCGGCGGGTCCACCCTTAATGATAACTTATGACTATCCTATTCATCCAAAGACGTCAGATTAAATAGGCGAGGAAGGGGTATGGCAGCCCAAGCAAAGCTCAGCTAGGCACAGAGATTATCAAAGCACTAATATAAGTCACCAAAGTCATCATCATATAAACTTTAATTGATGGGAAAGCAATTTTAAGAGGTATGTATGATTTTCCGTAGTCACATACATATGCCCATCTATCCTGATGAATTAAAGTGTACTATTACAATAAAACAAAACTACTTAATGAATTAAATACATGCAGGACCTTCTTACAGCTCTAATATCTTCATTTGGGGTGTGTCTTGTGTTGCTTCTTCGACTGAACTCGGCTCCTTAGGGTTATGTTGCACACAAAATTCGTCTAGGTATTGGGGTATTTATAGTTTCTGTCTTAGAGTACGATGCGGCGCATGTAATGAGCAGATGCGGCGCATTTACTTAACTTCTTGTGCGCTCCAAGATTAATATATTCTGGAATATTCGTACACCGTCTTCATATGCGACGTAACTTGAATCTTTATGCGGCGCATGTCCTTCAGTATCTTGGATTGTATCTGGTGAAGTCTTGATAGTGATACGCCATATGTCAGAAGTATAATGCGGCGTATCTGGAGTAGAACAAGCTTGATCTTCTTCGTTAACCAAAGTTTCATAAGCGGCGCATGGTAGAATTCCATGCGGCGCATTCTTCAAAGTCAGGCAATGGTCTTCGAATTCATCTAAGTATGATATTGCGGCGTATCTGTTGAGAGAGATACGGCGTATCTTCTGGATTTTAGTAGACTTTTGACATCTTGCTCGTTTTGCTCCATAATTAGTCCAAAATCGCCAAGTTTCACCTATTACCTGTTTTACCTGAGAATTACTAAAGTAAACATTAAAGTACCGATTCTCATACATAATAAAGTAAAACAAGTCAAATAAATAGGATAAATGATGATAATAATATGTACTTATTTGAGTTCATCGAATATCCCCCCACTTGAACTTTACTTGTCCCCAAGTAAACCTTAGATTTTACTTATGAAGATGTATCCTAAAAGGTATTAGGATTTATTTTTATAGTTAATGCATGTATTCGTCTTATCATAATCACACAACCAAACACTTAACGAGTTAGAAACAAAATAATTTTTCAATATAAAACAATTCTAAATCGTTTAGTTGCTTAGTTATGACGAATATTCTATCATAAGCTTGACAAGTATACGCATCTCCCCCACTAAAGCTAAGGAGTAACAAGTCTAGAGCGGTAAAAAGGGTTTTGAGGCTTAAGGGTTAAACCTAGCTTCGTTCAAACATCTCCTGCATAAACTTAGTAGATCGCTAGCGCGAGTCTTCGACGCTTTAACTAACGGATGGTCACTAGTGCACTTCTCGGATCGCTGGCGTGTTATTTGCATAACGGATGGTCACCAAGTCACACACAAGATCGCTAGCGCGTTAATCAATTAATCTAATACTCGGATGGTCACTACCTTATTCATACATTTAACATTCTTACTTAGCCATCATCATATCCGGATGCTCGAAAGCTAACAACGAATATAACAATACGGTTGGGTAGGGATAACATTTAGGATATAAATTGGTGAAAAATAAAAAATAAACAAACAAATAAATTAAAATCCTAAGCGTGGTTAATTACTTTCCCAACCATCCCATGAATAAGACTCATATCATTGAATAACTCACGCTTTTGACTCATGTAACTCACGCTTTAGGTAGACACGAATTATACTCAATAAAATCTTAAACAAAGAATAATCCTTAGTTGGCGTTCCCATAACGGCCAACTCCCATTCAATCCATAAGTATAATACAACAACAAATAGTGGTGGTATCTAC
>LBNU01002846.1:139597-150500 GCA_014162995.1 Artemisia annua | reverse complement strand
AAAATCATCAGGTCAGTCGATACGCCGCATCCTATGGAAGAGGATGCGCCGTATCGAGCCTGTAATTAATACGAATCAGAATAAAAGATGCGTCGTATCCTTAACCAGGGATGCGCCGCATTAAATAAACTGACAGAATGTTTTAAAGTCTAAAAATAAAAAATGCAGAAAAATAAAAAGATATGACCAGTGCAGATGATACGCCGCATTCCATGATGGAGATGCGCCGCATCTTCTGCAGGTCTGACAGACTCGACTCAAACAGAAAAATAAGATAAAGGTTCCGGGTTGTCTCCCGGTCAGCACTTGTCTTTATTCCAGAGTCTTCAAGTTAGACTCACGTTCAGCTCCTATTTTGCGTCATCGATATCCAAATACCACTTCATGATATAATTGCTGATTAACTTATCGCGTATATATTCAGGTCCCAACTTCAACACTCCTTCGTAGAATCCTTTCATCTTTTGGTATGGATACTTGATCCCACATTGTTTGTCCTTGTCATCTACATGAAGAAACGATGAAAACCTATAGCAATATTCGTTAGTGGCATGTTTAAAACTTGGGTGAGTGCGAGGCATCATAAAAGTGATAACATCGCTCCCATTTTGAAAAGTGATTTTTCCTTCAAATCTTTTAGGATTGATGGCGATTTTCCTACAAATGGTTCGTCATCTTCCACAAATTTGTCATTGAATCCTAATGGCTTTTTAAGATCATTTAGTTCAATATAGTCTCCATCATAGCATTCAAGTGATTCGTTTTGCACTAAGATTTCTCCCATATATCTAGCTTCTAGATCGAGGTCTACATTTTCTCCTAATCTTAGCATATAAACGCCTCTAATTATGTCTTAACCGGATTTTCACATTTATAGACTAGTTTGTCATTCCCTACTTTTAATGATATTTTTATTTTAAATACATTAATCTTAGCGTGGGCCGTAGACAAGAAAGGTCTTCCAAGGAATAAGGGAATCTTAACATCCTCGGGCATATCTAGTATTATAAAGTCTACGAGGAACACAAACTTCTCGATCCTAACTAGCACGTTTTCAGCAATCCCCTCAGGTCGTTTTACAGTTTTATCAGCCAATTCAATAAGCAGCTTAGTTGGTGCCAATTTTCCTAGTCCTAGGGTAGTGAATGTCTTAAGGGGCATAACACTAACACTAGCTCCTAAATCAGCTAATGCATTATTGAAAGACATGCTATTAATTGAGTAAGGTAGAGTAAAACTTCCTGGGTATTTTTCTTTATGAGGCAAGGGTTGAAGATCGGTTGCAGAGCTCTCTTCTTTCATTTCAGCCTTGATCTCCTCTTCAATTCTTGACTCCTCTTTGAGTAGCCTCCTTACACTGATTGAAGAGTTAAAGAAATATTGGGGTTTTAAAACATTACCATTCTTCAATCGTCCAGGAAAAGGTATTTTAGGCATGACTTCTTCGGTAGTGGTTATGGCCTTGACATGATCCCTCGGATTAGTTTCAGTTGAGCTAGGTAGACTTCTAATTCCCCTTTCTTGAAGAACCTTGCCCATCTGACCAATTTGTTGCTCTAAGTTCTTGATCAAAGCACCTTGATTCCTTGTGATGGTTTCTGTTGAAGCTCGGATTTCCTTGATCAAGGCAGTGTTCTCTTCATGTCTTTTAGCAGCATCGGCCATAATTTTCTTTAAGGTATCATCCAAAGTTTGCCTTCTCTCTTGATATGAGGGATTTCCATTGTACTTCTGATAGTATCCTGGAGCAGCTTCCCTAAACTTTCCTGAAGGTTGAAATAGTTGACCAAATTGTGTGTAGTATGCTTCTTCAAAGGTTTCACTTTCATTCCTTGTAGGGCAATCCTTGGTGTAGTGAGGACCTTGGCATTTTTCACATCCAACTTGGGCAGAATATGCTTGTTCATATCTTTTCTTTATATCTCTACTAATTTTGTTCACAGGTAATGTGAGGAAACACACTTTGCCGAAAGTAACTAACCACGGGTTTTAATCTACAGGATAGGCTAAGGTGTAAGGGTGTAACAAAACATTTTTAACAAAGGTGTAAGAAACGAAAAGAATGGCTCTGAGGGTTTTTCTAGGGGTATCTTACTCTAAAATTGAGAGTAAACAAGAGGGTTTATACTGGGGTTAACTAACCAATGTAGTTAGTTAATGTCACATAACATATAAAGGCTTTTTGGGTGTAATCCTAGAAATTTACCAAATTAGACAAGTCACTCCAATTATATCGATAATACTCATTATGGTGGTCTCGAATAGTATACAAGCCAAGTTCTAAAGTTTACAAGTCACCGGCACACTAAAGTTTTAATTTTTGGAAGAAATAAGGTTATGTGTGCGGTTATGTAATTTAGACTTAAACAAAAACATGCTAAAATTTTTTTAAATTTTGATATATTAAGCGTATTTTAAGCATATTTAGGAAAAGTTTAGGACAAGTAAGCATTCTAATTCTCCCTCCCCCTACGTAAGTTAAACAACGTCCTCGTTGTTTGTGTCAAAGGTTAAAAATTAGAAAATAAAAGAATTAGAACGGAAAAACTTCTCTGATATTTGCTCGGAATGATCCTCCATTGCGTTTATGAGCAAAACTCAACTTTCTTGTGGATGAGAACGTTTAAGCTTCATGAATGATGTTTCCACAGAAAGTGCAGGAATCTATAATACCACCTAGGCTTTAACACACCTGAGTTAAGAAGGTTCAAACTTGCATAATACATTAGTAGTTAGAAAATAAAACCTAAAAAATTAAAAATTGAAAATCATCAGGTCAGTCGATACGCCGCATCCTATGGAAGAGGATGCGCCGTATCGAGCCTGTAATTAATACGAATCAGAATAAAAGATGCGTCGTATCCTTAACCAGGGATGCGCCGCATTAAATAAACTGACAGAATGTTTTAAAGTCTAAAAATAAAAAATGCAGAAAAATAAAAAGATATGACCAGTGCAGATGATACGCCGCATTCCATGATGGAGATGCGCCGCATCTTCTGCAGGTCTGACAGACTCGACTCAAACAGAAAAATAAGATAAAGGTTCCGGGTTGTCTCCCGGTCAGCACTTGTCTTTATTCCAGAGTCTTCAAGTTAGACTCACGTTCAGCTCCTATTTTGCGTCATCGATATCCAAATACCACTTCATGATATAATTGCTGATTAACTTATCGCGTATATATTCAGGTCCCAACTTCAACACTCCTTCGTAGAATCCTTTCATCTTTTGGTATGGATACTTGATCCCACATTGTTTGTCCTTATCATCTACATGAAGAAACGGTGAAAACCTATAGCAATATTCGTTAGTGGCATGTTTAAAACTTGGGTGAGTGCGAGGCATCATAAAAGTGATAACATCGCTCCCATTTTGAAAAGTGATTTTTCCTTCAAATCTTTTGGGATTGATGGCGATTTTCCTACAAAATGGTTTGCCAACAATCACATCACCCATTTCTTTATCACGATAGGCATCCATGTCTTCTACCACTGTGAAATCTGTAATAACAACAAATCTTCCAACAAAAATAGGTACGTTAGTAAAAGCTCCAATTACATTCTTTCCTTTATATTCAACCTTCTTATTCATGATAGAATTATAAAAGGTTTTTGACATTACGTTAATTGGTAAAATAGGAAAGAAGTTTGCGCTAATTTGTTTGTATCCTATCATGCAAGGGAATTGTAAGTTGTAGGCACAATTGACATGGATTTTTCTACCGTAATCACAAAAACTAGGATACCCTTCAAATTCATCGTAATCTCTAGTGTTTATAACGTTAATACTAGGGTTATCCATAATTTTTTATTTATTGGGTTCGTCATCTTCCACAAATTTATCATTGAATCCTAATGGCTTTTTAAGATCATTTAGTTCAATATAGTCTCCATCATAGCATTCAAGTGATTCGTTTTGCACTAAGATTTCTCCCATATATCTAGCTTCTAGATCGAGGTCTACATTTTCTCCTAATCTTAGCATATAAACGCCTCTAATTTTGCTCTTAACCGGATTTTCACATTAATAGACTAGTTTGTCATTCCCTACTTTTAATGATATTTTTATTTTAAATACATTAATCTTAGCGTGGGCCGTAGATAAGAAAGGTCTTCCAAGGATTAAGGGAATCTTAACATCCTCGGGCATATCTAGTATTATAAAGTCTACGGGGAACACAAACTTCTCGATCCTAACTAGCACGTTTTCAGCAATCCCCTCAGGTCGTTTTACAGTTTTATCAGCCAATTCAAGAAGCAGCTTAGTTGGTGCCAATTTTCCTAGTCCTAGGGTAGTGAATGTCTTAAGGGGCATAACACTAACACTAGCTCCTAAAACAGCTAATGCATTATTGAAAGACATGTTATTAATTGAGTAAGGTAGAGTAAAACTTCCTGGGTCTTTTTCTTTATGAGGCAAGGCTTGTAGATCGGTTGCAGAGCTCTCTTCTTTCATTTCAGCCTTGATCTCCTTTTCAATTCTTGACTCCTCTTTGAGTAGCCTCCTTACACTGATTGAAGAGTTAAAGAAATATTGGGGTTTCAAAACATTACCATTCTTCAATCGTCCAGGAAAAGGTATTTTAGGCATGACTTCTTCGGTAGTGGTTATGGCTTTGACATGATCTCTTGGATTAGTTTCAGTTGAGCTAGGTAGACTTCCAATTCCCCTTTCTTGAAGAACCTTGCCCATCTGACCAATTTGTTGCTCTAAGTTCTTGATCGAAGCACCTTGATTCCTTGTGGTGGTTTCTGTTGAAGCTCGGATTTCCTTGATCAAGGCAGTGTTCTCTTCATGTCTCTTAGCAGCATCGGCCATAACTTGCTTTAAAGTATCATCCAAAGTTTGCCTTCTCTCTTGATATGAGGGATTTCCATTGTACTTCTGATAGTATCCTGGAGCAGCTTCCCTAAACTTTCCTGAAGGTTGGAATGGTTGACCAAATTGTGTGTAGTATGCTTCTTCAAAGGTTTCACTTTCATTCTTTGTAGGGCAATCCTTGGTGTAGTGAGGACCTTGGCATTTTTCACATCCAACTTGGGCAGCATATGCTTGTTCATCTCTTTTCTTCATATCTCTACTAATCTTGTCTAATTGAGCTTGTATAGCAGCAAACCCGTCAGAATTAGTGCTGCTTCTAGATCTAGTAGAGGTTCCATTGTGCCATTTTTGAGAATGATCAGCAGCTTCTTGGATTGCTTTCCTAGCATTTGCTGCACTCATTTGTGGTACAGCTCCCTTCGCATCCAAGATTTGTCTAGTAGGCACGTCCAATCCTTGATAAAATAATATTACCTCCTGCATTGTGGTTAGATAGTGTTGAGGACATTTTACCAACAGGTCTTTGAAACGCTCCCAAGCCTGATAGAGAGTTTCATCGGGCTCTTGCTTAAAATTGTTGATAGCCTCCATCTTCTTAGCAGTTTTAGCAGGTGGACAATATCTTTTGAGGAATTTGCTCTTTAGTTCTTCACATGTAGTGATTGAACCAGCTGGTTCATTTCTTAGCCACTTATTAGCAGCTCCTTTGAGTGAAATTGGGAAGATTCTAAGCATAAGTTGATCGTCAGAAACTCCTTCTGTAGTGAATAAATCTGCAATCTCTAGGACCTTTCCACATGTTCATTAGCATCTTCATTCTATGTCCCACTGAAAGCATTCTCTCTTAATTCCTTGAGAAACTGACCCTTCAACTCAAACTTTGACTTGTCGTCAAACTTTGGCCTATCAACTCCTGAACTGTAGTCGGATCGGGTTTTATTCATGTATTCCTCCATAGTAGTGTTTTCCGTCATTGTTTCTGTTTCTACTTCCTCTTTTTCTTGTTCAGAAAAATAATCAAGCTCTGAAGAACTTGAAAGGTCAAAGCTTGTTGTGTTTAAAAGCTTTTTAAGTGAATGAAAAGCTCGCTCAGGTTCTTCGTAAGGTTTAATTAGGTTCCTGGTCAAACTTCTGGTCATGCACTACCTGAAATCATCACAAAAGCCTCAGTAGGGTATGTTCAAGAAAGTGGAATATCAGTAAATTAATAACGAAAACGGAATACAAAAAATAAAAGTTGCTGATATCTGCAGATGATGCGCCGTATCCTTGAAAAAGGATACGCCGTATCTTATTACGTTAAAATTAAATCAGACTTTTATTTAGAAAATAGATACGCCGCTTTTGAATTAGAATGCGCCGTACGTGTTAAATATAAAAAATCAGTTATATTTATAAAAATTAAATGCGCCGCATAAGCAGAAGCTAATGCGTCGTATTTTCGTTCGTTTCAAAATACAAGATTTTTGATTCAGTAGATGCGCCGTATCGATAAATCGAGGCGTCGCTTCTGTTTAATTAATTCGAAAACTTTTTTAATTTAAATATTAAATATGCTGTATTTGTAAAAACAGATGCGTCGCATGGCGTTAGGGTTTCGAAAATTCTTATTAAAAACAGAATACGTCGTATCTTGGGGAAAAGATATGTCGTACACGAATTATTAAACGCGTTGTATTTATAAAATTAAAACGCAATACGCCACATCTGCGAAACAGATGCACCGTATCGTTTGTATCAGCACTATACAACGACAGCAGTAAGTACAAAAATTAAAGAAAAATAAAATAAAAAGAAAAAGAAAATTACAGAAAATAAAAACAAACAAAAACAGTAAATATGCAAATTATACAATGAATGCAATCTAATTAATATACAACAAGTTAGTGGTTAGAATCTAAAAACCTAATAAAAAGACAATCTAATTAAATTACTAATCAAATTAATTTTGACCCGGGTTTGTTTTAAACCCATTCTAATAATTGTATTTGATCATTTGTGAGTTGTTAAGAATATTTATCATAGAAGGTATCAAGATTTCACGTTAGTTCCAATTTGTGTACACAAAAATTCCCTAGTCGACATATATATTAAGAACTCAATTCCCACTTGATTTCTCCTCACATTCACACATTCTTAAAGTCATCTTGGCAGTAAAATCTCAATAATATCCAACATTCTCTGACTTCGAAATAGTAGAAACATGTGTGAATGCCTTAAAACTCAATATATAACTCGTACGTATACATATATATACGTATAACATTTTTCTCCTTCACCACCTCTCACCCTCACCTCCTTTACATATTTCTCAGTCCTTTGCATCATTTAGAAACCCCAAGGAGACCAGAAACTCTCACCACTTTCATTTGGAAGCTAGTATCAGGAATATTGAGGAGGTGGCATGCAAAACATTCGATCACACACTCAACCTCTTGTGATCTCTGCTTGTATACACTCACTAGACTCTCTATAAAACCTCTCATGTAACCTCAGTTGAAATCACACACAAAAACGTACCATATTTAAAATTTCGTGAAGTATTATGGAGTGTTAAGGGATGAACGGTTGGCCAAAAACTCGAAGGGTTAGAACCAAGCTCCAAGCCAAGGATTGCTCATTCCTGAACCTTTGTTGGGTCGTGTATCAAGCTACGTTAACCCTTTGTTCCAGCTCGATCTCTACAAACGATTTTACCCCACACCTAGAGGTGAGGTGAGAACTCATGGAGTCCCTTTTCTATATTTTTACTTTCATTACTGATTTTGCACGTTTTTCTTTGCCCATTTAATTCGAATATATAAACATGACACATATACTTTAATCGACATTTGAGATATTCAATAAACTGAGAATCGAGTGTCATAAAGTTTTGAAGCTAATAATGACGTTTACATGTTAAAAACGACACGTTTAAAGTCACCTAGACCCATTCGAACATATTAAAAACACATAGAATATTTTTGAACTTATAACTATTTCAGTATAAATTTTTGGTCGTAAGCTTTGGCCTCGCTAATCCAAAATTCGACACATGACATTGTCATTTTAAAGCTGTCAAATTTATGAAAATAAAAACTTAAGAAAAAATGAGGTAATTAATAAAACCTTAGTGGTTGAATTTTAAATATATCATATGGAGTTAAGTGTAAAATTATAAATCTCTATATTTTTTTAATAACTTTAGATGATAAACAAATAACCCTTTACACTTTATCCCCTATACTTTATAATATGAAATTTGTTTACAATCACATGAGTATTAGTATTAGGTTGAGACTTTCATCCGTTTAAATTACAAAATTTTGTAAATATACAAATTAGTTTTAATATACGTTAAATATTTTTGAAATAAATATTAGTTTTAAACTTTCATCTATTAAAATATCTTTTTTTTACTATTTACGTTAAAGAAAGATTTATGTTATCCTATTTAAAAGTTTAATCTATGGGTACACGGGTTTAAATATACGGCTAAATTATTACTTGTATTAACGCTAATATAAATATTAAATGTTAAGCATGAATTACTGTGATATGAAAACAAATATACGCGATTGTACTTATAACAACGACTCATGTAATTATTATTTAAAGTTTATATACGGATATTAAAAAAAATATTTTTAAAAAACTTTACGGAGTATATTTTAACTTCATCAACGTTCATTATGTGCTACTAAACTCGCACATTTTGTACAACATGATATCAAATATACGCGACGTACTTATAACGACTCATGTAATTATTATTTAAAGTTTATATACGGATATCCTGAAAAACATTTTCAAAAAACTTTACGGAGTATATTTTAACTTCATCAATGATCATTATGTGCTACTAAACTAGCACATTTTGTACAACATGATACCAGTAGTTAAAGTTAAACAACAACATCAACCTCAACCTCAACATCTATGTCAGCTAAATAAAAGTTTATATACGGATATCCGGAAAAACATTTTTAAAAACTTTACGGAGCATATTTTAACTCCATCAACGCTCATTATCTGCTACTAAACTCGCACATTTTGTACAACATGATATCAAATATGCGCGATTATACTTATAGCAACGACTCATGTAATTATTATTTAAAGTTTCTATACGGATATCCCGAAAAACGTTTTTAAAAAACTTTACGGAGTGTATTTTAACTTCATCAACGCTTATTAGGTGCTACGAAACTCGCACATTTTGTACAATATGATATCAATAGTTAAAGTTAAACAACAACATCAACCTTAACCTCAACATCTATGTCAGCTAAATAAAAGTTTATATACGGATATGCGGAAAAACATTTTTAAAAACTTTTACGGAGCATATTTTAACTCCATCAACGCTCATTATGTGCTACTAAAATCGCTTTGTACAACATGATATCAAATATACGCGATTATACTTATAACAACGACTCATGTAATTATTATTTAAAGTTTATATACAGATATCCCCAAAAAACATTTTTAAACAACTTTACGTAGTGTATTTTAACTTCATCAACGCTTATTAGGTGCTACTAAACTCGCACATTTTGTACAACATGATATCAATAGTTAAAGTTAAACAACAACATCAACCTCAACCTCAACATCTATGTCACCTAAACAAAGTTAAATCTTTCATCCAATAAATTTTTTCACAAAATATTACTCATATTAATACATAATGAAAAACTCATGCATATTTATTTACTATATCACAATCTTCACGGGTAAATTATTATATGTCCAATTTGATTTATGTGTAAACCCGTGCGTGCACGGGACTTATAGCTAGTGATTATTTAATGCAAATATTAACGTTACAACCACCTTCAACGACTACTTTTTAATTAAAAATAAAATCAACGCCCGTTGTTAAATTAACGGGCGTTGATTTTTATTGGATTCAACGGGCTTCAACGCTTGATGGGGGTGGGCCAACGGGAGTTGAAAGGGAAACTAAGCCCACTTCAACGCCCCACTCTCTTGGTGCTTAAAGTGGTAGAGTGTTTTGTCAAATCAAATTTTTTTTTAACTGTAGTTGGTCAATGTGTATTAATATTCTTTGCACCTTCCCCCATAAAGTGATCCACGGCAATGCAAACCATCTAAATCATATAGACCCCTTCACTCCCAGGCAGCGGTGCCAAAAACTTGATGCGCGTGATGTGTCGTTGCGGTTTAGCAGTGTTAATGCCTATTCAAGTTTTACATTTATATTTAGCCGACTTATCAATAACACACACACTTAACGAGCAGTGTACCCGGTCAGTTTGTATATAATGGTAAGTAGAGTGTCGATCACTAAGAGTGGAACGATTTATCTAATTAACCTAATCAGTATTTTAATATCCTAAGTTAGTTTTACAGTCTAATCTAACGCAAGGGGGTTCAGCCTGAGAGACTGGCACAGATTGGTTGAGTTAAACAGTAAATTAAACTAATGAGCACGAATCAGCAAATAGCATACACGTACGCAGATAGATAATAGAAACTATAAGAAGAACTGTCCTGATAATTAAGTAGCTTGTCACTTGTTTTATTGCTAGTTGTCAGAACCTAAGTTTATCTACATTTTATCAAGTCTCGGTTATTTCCGTCATTGTAATAGGTTGCTAAGTTATTTATGTTATGTATGGAACGTGTATGGCTATGGACACGTCCAATGGGCCTTAAGCCCATACGTTTAGTGAAAGGAAGGAGAAAGGGAGTGTTGCCCTAGCTCCTCTCCTATAAATAGGAATATGATGTAAACATATTTCTTGTTGGTTATTTCATTTACATAAGGAAACTCTTGCACTTTTATTCTTCATATTTGATCTAATCAACCAAACTCTATTTCTCATCTCATTTCTATCAAATCTATACTTGTGTTTACAATATGGTGACCTAACAAGTGGTATCATTCGCTAGAAGAAGGTGTGGAAGATTGTTTTTTGTTTAGTTCGAACCAAAAACCATTTTTAGTCTCGTATTTTTTGTGAAATTTTGTTCCTTTTTGTTTGTTTCGTGGTTTCTATCACATATTTGTTTACAAACTTGTGCTACAAATCATTACAAACAAAAAGTTTCAAACTTTTTCTCAAAAACTCAA
>LBNU01002846.1:96950-130942 GCA_014162995.1 Artemisia annua | reverse complement strand
TGAAGTAGAAGAAACCAACCTTGTATCTTATGCCTTGTACTAAATACGACTTCGAACGTATACTTCACGTATAGGGAGACCGCAATCTCTTGACAATAATCACTGAGCACAATAACGTAACTCCTTCAAGTGTTTTGTCAATTCGTAGTCACTTGAACGAACAAACAAGTATCTTTAAACGTTGTAAGCCGTTTAAGATATGATAAGACACAACCTTGAAAAATTCCACTACATCATCAAAGTAGCAACAAATACTCCTCTCCTCCAATAAGAAAATTAATGCGAGCCTTTAAAAACGTTTAAGAACAATAACCAAACCAAAAAAAATCTCTTTGTGTGTGTGAACTTCCCCTATGTGTGTGTAAACCAACTCCATATAAGCCGAGAACCAAAGCATAAATAATCTAACATCGAACTCATCTCGACTTCCCCTTACTTCTCATAACATATGTCCATGAAGCTCAATATAAACACATCAATACAAAGCTATGAGAACAACACAAACTAACCACGCAGCAGTATAATACCCGAGCAGTAGAGTCTAGCAAAAATTAACTCGAGCAGCAGATTCACAAATACGCAGCAGCAGAGTAATAATTTGAGCAGCAGAGTTATACCCGAGCAGCAGAGTGAAAAATCATGTAGCAGCAGAGTATAAATGTATGGCAGCAGAGTAAATACTCGAGCAGTAGAATGAATTTAGCGTAGCAGCAGAGTGAATTTTTTTGTAGCAGCAGAGTCAAAATACAAGAGCAGTAGAGACACATCGTGTAGCAGCAGATTAAACGTATAAACAATTAACAACGAGCTGCATAAAATTTTCTCACAGTAGGTGATAATATTTTATGAATTCATCATGAAGCCCTTATTATCACCAAATTTTCCTCAACATGTAAATCACCATACTGACCCACGATCTATTAATAAGTATTATTGCCACTGATCAATCAAAATATTCAACACAGCCCAACAACTTTGAACAGATACGAGGTTATTTCAAGCATTTAATTATCCCCGACTCATGTTTTTGTTCAATGAAATCTGTACATCATATGAACCTTTTATTGCAACCTCATGGCAATATACTAGTAATTAAACCGAATAGAACATCTATATGCACATGGCGACAAAACCTTAATCAATTGTATCGATCTTACATGGCGACAAAAGTGTCGCTAAAACCTTAAAATCAACAAAAATTGATCATACACAACCATAGCTGCTCTCTTTCATGAATCTTTAGACACCAAACATCGTATAACCAACTTCTATGATGAATTTATTCAATAGAAACCGAAATCAAAGAAGTTGATATAAAGAAAACCCTAAAAATTCGACTTACATAATATGTTTCTGCAGCAGACTTTGAGAATTTTTATCTTTTTATTGGAAGCTCAGATCAAAGATCCCTCCGGTGGAACTCTTCCTTGATATGTAGAGAACCTCCAGTAAAAATTTCAGCCCGATCCAACGGTTAACGAAGGAGAAATCGCCTTTACAAAACAGCACTGCAGAAAGTTGCGAAAATTGTAACCAATTCGAATTTTTTCTTGTTTTCTTCAATCTTCGACAAACAAAACCTTGTGAATCCCTAGGTAACGAGCTCCCCAAGCTCTGATACCACTTGTAGAAACTAAGATCATTGGTAATAATAGTTTCTTGGATCGTTTTGAGCCTTAGGGTTTAACAATAACAATGAATATAATATGCAGCGGAATAAGAACAAATCAATTGTTATTGACACAAAGTTTTTCACCATCATCACCTCCAATTATTATTTGATCAGAATAATAACGTGTTACCTAACTGTAACAGGGATCTAAGACACCTCAGATCTTGAAGGTATCGAACAACTAACTCTAGTCTAGGCGTTTACAATGAACCACGCCCTAGACACACACACACTTTTCTGTAATCTACATTATGGAAGACTTGTAAATAACCTGTACCCTATGTCTCTTTATATAGAGAGATATTAGGGTTTACAAAGAGATAAGACTAATACAGAATAATATAAAATCAGCGTAACTAATGAGATTATTTCCTGTATCTTGACATCTTTGAAGCTTTATCTCTTTGTCAATATTAGTCCTTCATGTTTTCACTCTTCTTGTTTTGTCTCATCAAATCTATAAAACCCAACATCAATGATGCTAGTGTTGATAATGATGACATTGATGATACTAATTTTGAGAGTGTGCTCGGTGATGATGTCACCGATGAGATTAATGTTGACAATGTGAATGTTGATAATCCTAATGCTAATGTTCATCATGTTGATATATTTGATCCACGAGGTGGGATGGTCTTAGTTATGACATGATTAAAGTTTTAGTAGAAGGAGGTCCTAAAAGAGATAATTCTATTTACAAAGGTCTTAAACATAAATTTAATCGACGATTTTCTGCCGCTTTTTGTACTAGAGTTCTACCAAATAGCAAAAAGTGTGACAGAGAGTGGCCAGTGTATTCCAAAGAGCTTGATAGAGTTTTTTGTTTTTGTTGTAAAATATTTAGAAAAGGGGTTTCAAAAGGTTCATTAGTTAATGAGGGTTTCGCGGATTGGACACATCTTGGTACAAGACTTAGAGAGCATGAAGTTGGTTTAGAACATATCTCAAACATGGCCACTTGGTTTGACATGCGTCATAGGCTGAAAAAGAATGAAACAATTGATAAAGTGGCACGTGAACAATTTAAGAAAGAGAGATATCACTGGATTAAAGTTCTGTTGAGAATAATTTCAATTGTGAAGTTTCTTGCTAAACACAATTTAGCATTCCGTGGTTCAACTGAGAAATTGCAAGTTGATAGCAACGGAAACTTTTTGGGTCTGATTGAAATGTTGGAAGAGTTTGATCCATTTATGAAAGAGCATGTGCGTCGTATCACGGATGATGAAATTCATGTTCATTATCTTGGGCATTCTATACAAAATGAGTTAATACAATTGATTGCTTGTGGAATTGGATCACAAATTGTTCAAAAAATAAAGCAAACAAAGTATTTCTCTGTGATTCTTGATTGTACCCCTAATACAAGTCATTAAGAACAAATGTCTTTGATATTGAGGAATGTGAATGTAGCATCCACACATGTTACGGTTTAGGAATCCTTTTTAGGTTTTTTGAATGTAGATAATACGACTGGTCAAGGACTTTTTGATGATACACATGATGATCTCTAGATCTTGATATTGACGATGTGCGTGGTCAGGGCTATGACAATGGATCTAATATGAAAGGAAAGCATCGGGGAGTACAAAAGAAATTTTTAAATGAGCTTTTTATACTCCATGTGGTTGCCATAGCCTTAATCATTGTATGACATCGCTAGCTCTTGTGGCAAAGCTATGGACTTTTTTGGAGTTATACAACATATTTACACTATGTTTGCCAATTCTTCTAAAAGGTGGTTAATTTTGAAAAATAATGTAAAGGGTTAACTCTCAAGCCATTGTCCATAACCTGTTGGGAAAGTCGTGTTGAGATTGTGAAAGCTATTAGATATCAACTTTTCGAAATAAGAGAAGCTTTACTTCAAGTTGCTGAAAAGGATAATGACTTTAAAATCAAAAGCGAGTCAAAATATTTAGCAACAAATGAGCTTGACGATCTTGAGTTTTTAGTATCAACCGTCATTTGGTTTGACATGTTATCTGCCGTAAATTTGGTGAGCAAGAAGTTACTATCTAATGATATGCTTATAGATGTTGCTATTAAAGAAGTTAAAGCGATTAATGTTGCTAAAGAAATTGCTATTGAAATGGATATTGATCAAGTATTTTGTCAAAAGCGCGTAATTCATAGAAAAAGACAATTTAATGAGAGTTTCGTGGATCAAGATACTTCATATTCCATCAAAGAGTCATTTAAGGTACAATATTTCCTATACATTGTTGATCAAGCACTTGTTTCACTAAGAACACGATTCAAGCAATACAAAGAGTATGAAAAAGTTTTTGGCTTTTTATTCACTTCAAGCAAGTTGAATTCCTTTGATGACAACACTCTTAAGTCCTATTGTAGTCATCATGAAGCTGCACTCAAGAATAATGAACAATCTGATATTGACGCAAAGGATCTTTTTGTGGAGTTAAGGTTGCTTAACAATTATTTGCCTAACCAAAATCTGGGACGACCTTCTGATATTCTGAATTTTCTTAAAGAACACAATTGTTTTCCTAATGCAATGATTGCATATAGAGTATTGCTCACTATTCCGGTAACCGTTGCATCGGCAGAAAGAAGTTTCTCAAAACTGTTATTGTTGAAGTCTTTTTTGAGGTCCACAATGTCACAAGAGAGACTCAATGGATTGGCATCAATAGCAATTGAGAACGAACTATTGGAGAGCATTGATTATGAAGCTTTAATCAACAACTTTGCTTCAAAAAATGCGAGGAGAAATGCATATTTCAAGAATAAGTTACACTATATATAACTGTTTGTTAGATTAATTCACTAATTTGCTGTTTTTTTGTGTGTTTTTTCCTCCTATGTTTCGACTTTATCAATTAAAACAAAATTATACTAGTATTTAAAGTATTTATGTTTGAGGGGCCTAATTTTTTTGTACTGAACAGGGCACCCAAGTCCATGGGATGACCCTGCTAATGGTTGTATCCGAATCATTCAGAAGTATGGTTTAAAAGATTCTGGTGGTTGGAATATTCGAGGACAAAAGATGTTGCTATTAGAGAATAAATAGGCCAAGCCCGTCTGTGGGTTTAGGGTATCTAGGGTTTACTCATGTAATCTCTATATAATGTGCATGAATAATAATGATAACCTACGGGGTTTACAATGTTCTAACATGGTATCAGAGCGGGTCTGATCTTCAGACCTAGGTGGCTAAGTTGAGCCGCCTCCCTCTAAGCTGCCTCCCTCTAAGCCACCCCGTCAAACCTATCCCACAGTCTTCAAAAAGTTTGCCGTCACTTTCACCATACAATTTCTTGACGTAGCCTTTCATTAACCCAATCACCATTGTGTTTATTGAATTGAAACTACACGTTTCATATATTCCTTGTCATACCTTGTTATACCCAAAAGTCAAAAGCAAATATTCACCAAGATCAGAGAAGAAAAGAAGGCACATAGCAATAGAAGAACTTTTATTATTATACAATTTAGTTAAGGAATTTGAATTAGGATTGACAGAGAAAAAGACGGCTTTGACTTCATGTGTGTGTGATATTGGATGTGATTTTGGTGGCTACTGATGAGGCGAAAAGTGTACCGCTTTTTTGGGGTCATTTAAGCCCTAAATCGTATTTATTTGATCAAATATCGCCCTAAATCGTTCCTTTATAGTGAGATTTTTATTTTATTTTTCTAGGTTTTCTTTAGTCTATCTTATTTCTTTGTGCCTTTGTTCGTAATACTTCTTCATGAGTAATATTGATCGTTTGATCCCTGTTATTCGTGTTTTAAGCCGTAGGAATTTTCAATTGCCCAACCTGCCCCCTATTGTCGAAAACGAAAACCCACCAAACCTATCACCCGATCATCACTTTGACAACCATTCGGATATGGACGAATCTGACCATGACACCGACCATGAAAATGGCCCTTTTTACTATTCGTCAGATTCCGATGAGGACCTAGGGAATGGGGAAGTAGTAGATGACCCTGAAGGAGAGGAAAGAGCTAATCCTCTAAATTATGTTGACCCTAGAACAAAGATTGAGAAAGATAGTTTGTTTAACATGCAATTCCCTTGCAAAATTGGATTTAGAAGCTTTGACGCCTACCTTAACTCATCTTTGCCAATGAATATAATTTCGCGTGTTGAATACAATAAAATCATGGTAAATGAATTAGAGTATCAAGGAGACAATATTGTTGCTAGGGCTAAGACGTTGCATGTGTTTGTGGGGAGCTTTACCTATCAAACGGACTTTATGGTTATGGAAGATCTAAGAGATTTTATTGATAGTAACCTCACCCAAGTTGTGTTCGGGAAGCCCTTCAAAAGATTAACCAACTTGGACGAAAAACTAATGGAAGGGTTAATTACATTCTCAGATGGGGATGAGGATTTTTTTTATCAAATGCCCCGTGCACATCCTAGATATAAAAACTTTTCTATTGAGAAATATAATAGGTTTCCCCCCTATGGTATATTGAGTGAGAGCGATATTAGAAAAGGACTTAAGTACCCCCATGAAAAGAATAAGAGGTACTATCGTGGATATTTAGAGCTTAATGATGATTATAAGAAGCATGATGTAGCAACTGGCATTTTCGGGGCAATACTTGTTCATAAAACTCGAAACTATTCGTGACAAGCGGTAATTTTCGAAACTTATCTTTAATAACAAACTTCATTTATTATTATCTATTATATATTTTCGAGCTTTTTGGAACTCATTTGATTTGAAAACGAGAGGGTATCTCGCACTTCCTGTAAAACGAGCCCACAACGCGTACCGACACGAGTCTAATTAAAGTTTACATATAATTAATGCATTATACTTGAATAAACTTATTTTTATAAGTTATTACATATTATTTTAAAATGTTTCTTAAAACACGTGTTTTCGCGTCACGGCTACATTCAATGGACAAAATATACCCACGATACCGGAAAAACTTTCAAAATAAATTTCCCTCCTTTTCTTGTGTCATATTTGGTCGAACCCCACAAGACACAACCACATGGTTGTTTTGTCATGACATCCAACTAATTTGTACAATTTGTTCTATATGAAATTTGTTGCTAGTGATGTACCAAGCTTATAAATCTCAACCAACTTTGTTATTTTGCCAAATATGCACACATACTTAATGTACCATGATCACTAGCTTTAAACCTACTACTTATTTTCTAACATAAATACAATGAACTAGTTATTTTTCTCACATTTGCAACAAACCAAAATTTCTTCTTTTTCTTTTTGCTTTGTAACTGACGCCCCACAACCACACTGATTTTAAATCTTGTTTTTGGCTTGTAATAGAACCTTGGCATTATATGCAACAACTACACACTTAACTTTCAAAATTTAAAAACAAAACAAGTTTTGTGCCCTTTTTCTTTTGTTGGTCGTGGCCTCCCAACACTCCCATACAATATGCATGTTTTGTTTTGTTGCCTAACAACCTAAGTACATAAATTGTTTTATTGAGATTTGTCCTCACCTTGAAATGAACCTCACTCTTATCTTGCCTCATTTGGTGATTTGGTTTATTAAGAAGGCTAGACAATTTCATCTCACACACAACACAACATCACATAGCAAGAATCTCTTCCTTACTCTCTCCCTCTTTTTGCTTGTTCGAATCAGACACCATCACCAAAACCACCTAGTTATAAGTATAATCATGTACATGTTTCAAGACTAAACATAATCCTTTGGTTATTAGATCTAAATTCTTTCTTCTTTGGTCCATATAAACCAACGACACACACACATTCACATTTACTCGCACAAGTTACTTCCAAACCTCACTAAAATTTCTAGTGTCCTCAAGAGTTTTGTGCTTGGAAAATCTTGGGTTTTTGAAGCTAGCTTTTGGAGTGGAGTTATAATTTAGTTTTGGGTTGCAAGCTACTTGGGTTCTTTCCTTGTTCCTTGCTCGACATCATTTTCTTAACATCACAGTAAGATGTCGACTCCCCTTAAACTTGCATTTCACTAATGTTTCTTTATTTTTAATAAGTACATTTGAGCTTTCATGTCATGTTGCTAAAATATAAAGTCTTAAAACTAAAAATATGTGCTCCTATATATATGTATCTCACGACATACTTATACACCCAAGATTAAGGTTGTGTTATGGACTTGTGTGGTGATAACTAGTTTTGCTTAACACTTATAAGCTTAAAGAAAATAAGCAAGTGCTTATTTCATACCATCGACCCACGTAAATAAGTTGTGACTTATTTGAGATTTTGGACTTAAAACAACATAAGGAAACGTAAAAATAAAGAAAACTCAAGTATTGGCTGATTTTGGATATAGTGCTTATTTTTAGCTATTTGGCTTATTTCAAAGTGCTTATCGTGATCTCGTAATTACTTACGAATCCATAGTTAATTATTTTTAGTAAATAAATTTACTTATCAGTTAACCGCAGAATGATTACGAATCCATGTACTTAATGCATTTAAAAAACCCAAGGGTCAGAACTCTCAACGTATAAAACTTAAAGGACTATTATTATCAATTTATAAACCTTAAAGGACTGTTATATATAATTAGCAAAACGAAAACGTGATGTCTTACGTTTTATTATTTTATTTTATTTATTATTTCTTTCCATTTATTTTGAATCAGTACATGAACTACTGAAGGAAATACTATGTGACCATCTTCGATATTGATGTAACGTATAAAATTGGAATCATTAAGCATATTTTTGTAACGAAAACTAATATTTACCAACGTATCGTGTTCAATTATTCGTACCTTACTAAAACCCGACTAAAAGACGGAAACTAAATAATAAGAAATTATTTATAACAAATTCAATACAAATATATATTCTTTTTTTTTAAATTTATCAACCACTAACTTAATATATATAAACACATTCATATACCGTATCGTGTAAACGTTTAGAAATAATTTACGTGAAGTATTTATTAATTACCGACGGCATCTATTATTTATGAGAATTTAAATCGTAATACTTTCCGTACTAGCCCATCAGTTATTTCCGAACCAGAGACTTATTCGACGCATATTCTTTTATATATACATATACCTATGTACTATTTCCAAGAGCCAATACTTACAAACACTCAGAGACGGAGACAGTGGGGGAGCCAGGGGGTGCTCGGCCCCCTCCAACACGCCCAATCGCTTTGCTATTTACCTTATAAAATTTAAGCCTATGACGCAACTATAGGCAAATGACCCCCCTAACCTTTAGTTAAATTACTTTGTTAGCTTGAGAAAAAAATTTCAGCCCCCCTTATTTTCAATTTCTGGCTCCGTCCCTGCAAATACTTAACAACTGTTTGAACATAAACATCGCCACACAAACAGCAATAACACAAACACTTAAGAACTTTTAAACTTATTAGGACTTCACACATCGATTCTTAAGTTGGAACGGTGAACTAAACTTGACATACTAATCTAGGTCGCGTGTCGGTGCCATCCACTATTTCCTCTTGATTACTGCTTTATACTACTGATTTACCGAGGTGAGTTCTCGTAGCCCCACTTTTTAATATGTTTTCCTTGGGGTGGAAATGGTACTCAATGTTTTCCAAATGTTTTCATGCTGTGATTACTGTTTACATGATTTTGGACAATATGTGCGTTTGATTGCAATATGTGCCTTGTTGTGTGTGACATTTGTGCGCAACTGTTTAACTCCGTTTGGAGCTGAAACAATTGATAGTACTATCTAGGGTAGCTCCCCACTATTGGTAACATGTGTGTAACAATTTGGTAGGTTCAGTTGCCGCACGCATCGTGGTTTCATTAAGTGTTTACATTTGTGTATCTTGCTCACTATTGTCCTATGTTATATGATTCACAGCTTCATGGTTTAACTTTCAAACCTACGAGCTCACCAACATTATGTTGACGTTTTAGTACCATTTTCAGGTGATCATTGTTACAGTATTTGAAGGCACGTTTATTGGAGTCAGACCATTTGATAATATGCTACTATGTTTTCAAGACGATAAGATTTCAAAAGAGACATATTTCACGAGGAATGTTTTGTAAATTAATGTTGTAATAAATGTAAGGTATGAATCTATGATGTTATGCAATGTGCCTTTCTCAGTTACATCCCGTGTTTTCGCCTGTTAGGAATACGATTTTTGTATAAGAAAGATTCGGTCACCCCAGATATGATTAAGCATTGTTTAAGTCGTAGTAGTTACATTAGTTAGTAATACGTAGTTTAGAATTAGATTAGTCCGCGGAAGAAGGACGGGTCTTTACCCACTGTATACCTGATCCGCAGCCCAAGTGGCACGCCCTAGTGGCAAAACCCTTGTATATAAACCCCTCTCCATCCTTGGAGAGGGTAAGCCTTCTCTCATAATCTCATTTTCTTTTTTTTGGTTTTCTCTCAAGGCTTCATCTCTTTCTCTCTCTAACTTTCTCTCTCTAGAATTTCTTTCTTTCTTTCTTTCTTACCTTCAACGAGCCAACCACAAGTATATTTGTGTTTGTGATGTTAACTAATATCCTACAATTGGTATCAAGAGCCATGGTTACATCCTAGAGATCATAAAACTTGTGGTGTATGGTTTGTTTTGGGTTTCTACTAGTTTAGGGTGGTTTTGACTCATTTTGGTGCTCGTTTGTGGTGTTTCTTGTGATCTTTCTTGTACTTCTAGGATTAGAAAGGTTAGATTCATCTAGTTTATCAGTTGTTTGGACCATATCTAGCGTTTGTGAGGTGTACGAATGGGTTTTTGGAACTTTTTCTTGCCAGCGGTTAGCTCCACGTTAAACTATTCTTCACAGCGGTTAGTTTGGGTATTCAGCGGTTAGTAGTAGCGGTTAAGTACAAGTAGTGGAGCGAACATTACGCTGTACTCTGTACTGTATCAGCGGTTAAACTCCAGCGGTTTACTTCACAGCGGTTAGTTTGGGTATTTAGCGGATAGTAATAGCGTTTACCAGTTACATCCCGTGTTTCCGCCTTTGACGGGGTGTGACAGATTGGTATCAGAGCCTAAGGTTATAGAGAATGCCGGTTTTTCAAAAATAAAAACCTCGACTATAACCAGACTAAAGTTGTTTTTATAAAACCCAAACATGGTATGAGTCAATTAGCCCGAGCATTCCATCGTTTTTCCTAAATTACGCATAGCCTGATCAACTATGCTTAATTCAGGAGGGATCATGGGATGATGGGGGTAGTTACCTTGGATCGTGTTTGGTTGGAGTCGAAGTCTAGATCACCTGAAAACGCATTGGTCTATGTGTGTCACCTGCCTTATGTGCTATGTGTATCTGTGGTTATGTTGCTTTGCCTCTTGTGTGCTGAAGCCTTTAGCTTCTAGGACAATATATGAGCTTGTAATTGCATACTTAAGTGCCTTGATTTGATTCGATGCGTTATGATATGATTTGATTTGGCTGTTATGATATGATTGACTTGAGTTAACATGATATGGCTTGATTTGAATCGAGTTAGAGTATTTTTTTTGTACCATTCCCCATACTAGTGCGTTGATATTATTTATCCTTATAGGCAAACAGAACTCACACTATATATTTTGCTAAATATATATGGATATGCTATTTTGGATGGACAACATTGGTTTCACTATTTTGAAAATGCATTATATTGATACGCTATTTTGAGAACTATTTTGGGGCATATTATTTTGGAAATAATATTTTGAGAATTTGTTTATCATCAAAGACGTTAAGCCTTTTAATGACACTTAACTTAATTTCATAACAGTTCTTGTTTGATGAGTTGTGAAATTAAGTTAGGTTCAATTCGTTACTCGGATTAATGTTGTAGATGGCTGATAATTTGGTATTGTTTGAAAACTATTTTGGATACATGAACACGCAAATATTGCCCTATGCCATCATGTCACATGCATTGTCTCCCCTACCCCTTGGTTGTGAGAAGCCTAATACACCGCATTATAAGCTGATGAGTCGGATGACATTCTTAGTTGCCTTAGGGAAACAACCTGTCAGTCAACATAGTCGCAATTAATGGTTTAGTCGTACGAGTTGGACCTCGGAGACTGCAAGTGATATAATAGGACTCATGAGAAGGAAGTGACCTTAATTTTGTTAACTGAGTTGTTTTTTTTACCGTGATAGCGATGTTCGCCCTAGTGTTCGTGTTCCGGAGATGGTACTGATTTAGATAATCCGAATTTTTTTTGGTCAAAATTTTTGTATAAAATGAAAGATCATCTTGCAAACTTTATAAATTATGATGAACTGGTAATTCTCATTAATCGGACCGTGTTTTAATGTTTCTTTAAAATAAAATTTGGCTAATAGTCGAAATCGTTTTAAAATATTTTAAAATGAATTTGTAATACTAAACGGTTGGATTGCTTTAGTATAAAAATCGTCTCAAGTGTTGTCCAAACGTCAATTTTCTTGAAAATCAAAAATCCAACATATATATATTCATGTATATATAATCGCTAATTTTCAATTTTTGTAGACATATCTTTTCACTCGACTATAACCATCGAAAAATTTCGAACAAAGTTGCTCCAAACTACATTTAGAGTCAAAATTTTATAAAGTCTTACACAAGTAAATGATGCTAAAAATTTCAAAAACCATGACTCCAAGAGGGAACACGCACCATTCATGAACAAACCTCGAGGACAATCACAATACCTGCATACTATGCGACCTTAGAAGTGAATCGAACACCTCTGTCCGAGACTGTCAGGTGCAGTGTGCCGTGCCTTGACCCTATTCCTTCGAAGTACAACTTTCCTACTCATCCCAGAAGATAAGACTCTCTTAATGATCGAAGCGAGTTGGATTAAATAGTATGTGTGCGTTGGCTTAAAAGGAAACATGGCTTTTGGAGTCCTAGATAACTTAGTCACATTGGAGCATAACTACACTTTAATAGTTGGATATCAAGAAGTTGCACCGGGACATACGACCTCTGGTGTTCACTTATAACTAGAAAACATCTCTAGATGCAGCATTCACTCGACGACAATTTTGAGTCGGTATATATATCTTAGTCCTGTCTAGATGAATTGAGCACTTAGACGTAAGAGTTTCGCCTAATAATGATATTCGAGCATTCCAGATCATTGACACAAGGTTCTGCCCATAGATCTTTTGATTCATAGACCACCGTATTCAACTGTTCTTGCATACCTGACGACACGTTCTTCCCTGATAGGGTTTTTCCCCTTAAAAGCCTTTTATACACTGTGAAGCTATTAATGATCTCTATTCTCATTGGTCGAACTCTATTGAATTCTATTCCTTCCTTTCGGATGACTACGTCAATGAACTCTTCCTACATGATAAGAACGTCAACATCGAAACTCTTTATTAACATCGTTCACACTTTTCATGAGTATTAGAACCACCTTACGAAACATAGGCATAAGACTCTTGTGATTTGAGCGAATAGGACACTGCGTACCATACAAACACCGCTTTTTATGATATTACTTCAAAACTATTACTGCCAACTCTGTGCCACAAGTTGGATATTTTTCCATTCCTTCCAATTACCTTGGAACAACTTTCTTCCCATTAGGAAGCCTTGATTTTTTTTACTTCTTCAATCTTCATAGACGGCGATAGTTCTTTCATTCGGAGACATAGCCTTGATGATTTTTCTAGCACATATGATTTTCTCCCCCTCGACTTTTGGTCAACAATTCCCTCCCAATAGCCACAACAAATTCATCTAACTACACTGTAATCTAGTCCGCCAGATTTTCTCCTCATCAATATTATGGAGAATATCATATATGCTTTTTTTAGTAACAAATTATCCTCCACCTACTAATTTTGCAACTAGCACTTCACTTGGTTTCGTTGATTCACAATTCACACGATAGTATGAATGAGTTACCAAACATCTTTTTGGCACCAAACGTCAGACGAAAGAAAGTATGTTATAGGAGAAAAGGATACCGGACAAAACACCCGGCGCTACCATTACTTCCTCGCCAATCGCTTTGAAAGCTCATCCCTTTTTGCAATAAGGTCTTTGTTTTCTTGTCATTCTGACCTTTAGAACAACCCCTATCATAGACCACACTCCCCTGAAGAATACACAGTCCTCATGGTATCCATAAGAACCACCATTTCTACAAGTTGAATAAACAGTGTAGCTTCCAGCAGATCGACTAAATTCCTCACACGAGTAACGAGTGTTTGTGCTAGACCTACACCCTCATACTTTATTTCGTACACGTACCCGATGTTCTGCAAAACATTGTAACCGGTGAGAATCCAATACATATACGGGAACTAATTCAGCTCTTCTATTCGAGTTTAGAAAACCTCCTTCTAAGCCTACCTATGTAATCTCGTAGACATAGTTTCTTTCCCTGTCACCCCTACCAATTTTCCTATAAGTGACACAGTTACTTCAACATTATCTCTGATCTTCTTCGCTAAACTCTCCAAACTTAGCTACCGATACCTGATGATGCGTTTGCAATCCCAAATTGAGCCAAATCATCAAGGACGTTAAATTTCTCTTTCTCAATAACTTGATATGCGGCCTAATCTCGTGACAGTTCTTGTCTGATGAGTTGCGAGATTGAGCCAAAATCAAGTTGTTACTTNCTATAAGTGACACAGTTACTTCAACATTATCTCTGATCTTCTTCGCTAAACTCTCCAAACTTAGCTACCGATACCTGATGATGCGTTTGCAATCCCAAATTGAGCCAAATCATCAAGGACGTTAAATTTCTCTTTCTCAATAACTTGATATGCGGCCTAATCTCGTGACAGTTCTTGTCTGATGAGTTGCGAGATTGAGCCAAAATCAAGTTGTTACTTGGCTTAAGATGGAATTCAGCTTGCTACTTAGCTTAATCTCGCGACAGTTCTTGTCTGATGAGTTGTGAGATTAAGCTAGATGTAAGTTGACGTTCAACTTAAGCTACAGAAAAATTTGCTTAAGGCTTTGATGATTTTGCTCAAGGAGGAGAAGTTTACTCCATCAAAACTAACCACGCGCTAGTTACCTTAGACTGCTTAATTTGCTATTCTCAGAAGGACGAGCTTGGATAAAGTTGTCATAAGTTAAGACTATTAGTAGTGTTTGACTTTGCCGCATAAGTGGTGACTACCATACTGAAGATCTGATTTGACTTCTAGATTCCTTCGCTGTGACCCTGATCTTCGTTAAGCTCTACGTACAAGCATTGGTCTTGTTGATTCTAGTATAGGTGACTAGATCACTTATACTAGACTAGTTGTTTCATTAATAGGAACTGGTCATACGAATTTATGAGCAACCTCTGAATTGTAGTGGTTAACGTTTGAGGAACCGTAAGTAAGGCCTAGCTGGAGATCAACTAGTTATCACCCCATGAGATGTCAGCTTGATGATTTATTTCGCGTTGTTGAAAAGCCAACAGAAACCATCGTTAAGGAAGTTAAACAACCTAGTTGAAACAAGATTCTAATTATAAGTTTGTTAGAACTTAGACCGTGTACATGAGTTACTTGGGAACGAAAGGACCAGACGACACTTACGTACCCACGCCTTTTTTTGGTAATGGTACTAGCTGAATTTTGAGGACAAAATTCTTGTAACAGGGGTAGACTGTAGCAACTGGCATTTCCGGGGCAATACTTGTTCATAAAACACAAAACTATTTGTGACAAACGGTAATTTTCCAAAATCATTTATTAATAAATTTCATTTATTATTATCTGTTATACAATTTCGAGCTTTTTGGAACTCATTTGATTTGAAAACGAGAGGTTATCCCGCTTACTGTGAAAAACGAGCTCGAACGCGTACCGAAACTAAACTTTCAATGGTTCACGTCAAATTAGCATGTTTTAACATTTATAAACTTAATTAGTTTATTGATCATATAATTAAATATGCCATTTTTGCATAAAAGCACATGCATTTCCATTTCTAAGTCGCGTATGTTTGAAAATGTCCAACGACCCGTCACCTTTGCAATCTACCTCACCACTACACTATATTTACACAATATTGCAAATTTTGAAAACCCTCTTCCTTCTTTTTTTTTCTTTTGGCCGATCCCACCCAAAACACACCCTATGTGTGTGTTCCTTGTTTCCTTATGAATTTTTCCTACTCCATTTTTGTCACATAGCCTAACTCTTGCACATTTGTCTTGTATTAATTTTGTCTAATGTGCAACTAACCAAGTACATGTTGGTGTATGCAAACTCGTCTTGGCTCCAATGCCAACTATCTTATTTGTTTATAACATGCATCTCACACACAAGTCACCAACACATAACAAATTTATCTTTTTGCTCTCCCCTTTCTTTTGATTCGTATGAAACACAAGACCTCCCCACATGGTATATTTGTTTGCTAGCCTTACAAATTAAGTACTTTGGATGAGATCATACAATTTGGCTCCATTAGCATGTCATTTTTTTTGGGTATACTAGCCTACATAAATCTCACCACCAACAAACACCTTCTTGTCTTGTTTTGTAACCAACTCGTATTTAGTACCATGTACAATTCTTACATCTTACACACAATTTGGCTTATTAGTGTACATATTTGTCTTGTAAGAGATTAAGACCCCACACCACATGGTCATTTACTTGCTATGAATAGCTAACTAGTTTAAAATTATTCATTTCTATACACACTTACAAACACATGGCAAAAGTTTTCTCTCTTCCTTTGTTCCTCTCTCTTGTCGACGTTAATACCACAACACCAACACCAAACCATAATTTTTCTACCATCATTTGATTTTCAAGCTTCTTGTGTTCAAAGATTTGAGCTAGTTACTATACCTTTTTCAATTACAACAACACACATCATTTTATCTTTCTTCCTTCTTGCCGTCGAACTACATAACACCCACAAAACCATTCACCAAATTTTTAGCTTTAGTAATTGTAAGAAAATTTGGGTTATACTTTTGTCATTTGGAAGCTTGGGTTATAAGTTCTTAGCACTCTTGGGTTATTTTTAGAGTTTCTTGAGAAAATATAGTAAAACCTCACATTTTCATCATCCCTCTTTGTAAGTCTTTTATTTCTCATGTTCTTACATAATGTTTTCATCATGTCACACTTATTTTAAGTCACCATACATGTTTGTACAAATATTTCAAGATTTAAAGATAGCACAGCTAGTAAAATGACCTTATACAAATAAGTTGTACTTTTAGTGTTCCTACGTAATATTGTGTTTTTACATATTTATTTAATAATTTGTTAGAAGAGAGTAGGATTAGTTTGAGAATTGCAACCTGTGGTATAGGGTGGACTATTAATTAAGTAACTAAGTTAGTTTGAAATTGCAATATTTGACTAAAAGGAATTATTTTTGGTAAACATACATGCTGTCCCGAAACAGAAAAGAAGTCTAAGTGGACTTATGTTTTTCAACAATGGGGTAAAGAGATAGAAACTAGACATTATAAGCTAAACGTGGCCACTTGAACCACTAAAAATGGATTTATAACGAAAAAGATACGGCGTTTTCAAGTTACGACGAAAACTAATACTTTTTACCCAAAAAATAAATAAATAAATAAATAAAATAAAAACTGCACTATTAGTTAAAATATATTTTAGTTTTCGAACCATTAGAAACGAGATAGTTAAAATTGGTATAGAAAGAATAAACGAACGGGTCATGCCCGATTTTCGTTAGAGTATTTCACTTATAATATTTAGACTATTTTATAAAATAATGATATAATGACAAAACTATGGATTTTTATACAAAATAAAACGAACATTTCTTTTAATACGACATACTGATGAAAGTATCAATTAGACTTTTATAAATATTAAAAATGGATATTATCTATAATTACGACAAAAGGGCGAAATCTCCGAAACCTGACAAAAAAAAACTAGATTATTTTTATCACGAGACTGCTTAACTAGTAAACACGGTGACTTTTATTAAAGTGTCGAAAAATATTAAAAATACATAACTTGATGAAAAATGCATTTTTACTTACAAAACAAAAGCACAAACATGTCATGGTGATACAAAGTCTACTGAACACGTTTACACTTATTGCATTTCACATGGTGTATACTAAGTCGAACCACACTCGCTTAGGTCGCGTTCCGGAGCCGTTACATTTTATAACTTGACTTGTTCATTCCCGAACTACTACTTCACTTGAGGTGAGTTCTCGTAGCCCCACTTTTTAATATGTTTTCCTTGGGGTGGAAATGGTACTCAATGTTTTCCAAATGTTTTCATGCTGTGATTACTGTTTACATGATTTTGGACAATATGTGCGTTTGATTGCAATATGTGCCTTGTTGTGTGTGACATTTGTGCGCAACTGTTTAACTCCGTTTGGAGCCGAAACAATTGATAGTACTATCTGGGGTAGCTCCCCACTATGGGTAACATGTGTGTAACAATTTGGTAGGTTCAGTTGCCGCACGCATCGTGGTTTCATTAAGTGTTTACATTTGTGTATCTTGCTCACTATTGTCCTACGCTATATGATTCACAGCTTCATGGTTTAACTTTCAAACCTACGAGCTCACCAACATTATGTTGACGTTTTAGTACCATTTTCAGGTGATCATTGTTACAGTATTTGAAGGCACGTTTATTGGAGTCAGACCATTTGATAATATGCTACTATGTTTTCAAGACGATAAGATTTCAAAAGAGACATATTTCACGAGGAATGTTTTGTAAATTAATGTTGTAATAAATGTAAGGTATGAATCTATGATGTTATGCAATGTGCCTTTCTCAGTTACATCCCGTGTTTCCGCCTTTGACGGGGTGTGACAGTGGAAAACTAGAAGAGGGGTTGAATAGTTTTACCGATTTAAAATTTCGTTTCAAAATAATTAAATCAAGTTATGTGAAACCCTTTTGATATTCAAGTATTGATAATGCAAGAATAATAATAAAGATAAATGCAATATGTAAAGAAAGTGAAAAGAGATAGAACCGTGACACAAGTATTTATAGTGGTTCGGCTACAAGGACACCTTCCTTACCATACTCCACTCCTCGAGTACCCAGCTTGAGAGTTCGTAAACACTATTACATGCTCCTTATCTGGCGGAGAAGCCTCACAACATCGCTTACACTTTATTCGGTACAAAGTTAAATATTGGGTTCTAGTTCAAAGTAGAACCTACCCAACGTTGTTTACACTTTATTCGGTACAAAGCTAAATACCAAGTTTTAACAACAGTAGAACCAACCCAAACACTATCTAGACTTTATAATGATGATATTTATATTTACAATTAGTAAATGATGTATAAGAATCAATATAGCGATCTTGATGAGGACTCGTAACAAGCAAACTTGTGGCTTGATTGTTTTGTATGGAAAGCTCAGTAATGTCTTCTTCTAAAAGATGATCACCAAAAATGAATTATAGAAGTGAGTTTAATCTAAGATCAAAGGTTAGAGAATGCTATCAGAATGTTAGAGAGAATTTATGAAAAGTGTGATGAAACAATGAGGAATGGCTTGCTATTTAAAGCAAAAAATCATCTGATCTCTTGGATTCGGCGGATCCCTTCCAAAAAGGACCCGGCCAGCGTTAGCCAAGGGATCCAGCCGACTGAAATGCAAATCCGGATTTTGGATATCAAATCTCCAAAAATCTTGTGAATCTTCCAAAGATCTTGGCTAGATATAATAAAAAGTCAACTATATTTATGATGTCATGCATGAGGTAAAATGTAATAAGATTTATTTTACCTTAGTTAGGTTGTGTTTGTTAATACCCATTTAAAAAACTATTTTCTCACAACGTTGGTTTATTTTGAAATAATATTTTATCTTGGTAAAATTACTAGATTTAATTAATTACCCCAACGGCTTTTTCCCGTTAAAACAACCAAATTCAATTCAAGTAACCAAAAAATTATTAATCAACAATTTCTAAGTTTTTCACACTTTATTCACAAATCACCATCAGTTTACAAGTATATAAACATCTACTCACTACTCATAATAAACAAGCTAACATCAACAACAAATCCAACAAACATAAGCATATTTATAAACTAATTAGCTAAAAGAGAAAAGGATAAGAAAATAGAACCCGATCTATGAGATGAAACGAATAAAACTACCCGATCTTATAAACTAAAGCAAACACTAAAGATTATTTCTTTAGTAGCTTTTATTTAACCAAATAGTTAATAAAGTTGTGAACTTTATACACTAGTTAACTTAATAAAAGCTTTTAAAGCTATAAACTTTAGAAAATAAGCTTAACTTATAAGACCCTTAAGCTCCTCGCCTTAGATGTAAGATAAGATAGATAAAAATAAAACTTTATCAAGGTTAGGACAATAAGCTATAATGATAAGCAATCTAAATAAATAAACTAGATCAAATAAGCTATAGATAAGCTAATCCGATCTAAAAGTACTAGTATTTAATCTAATCAGCTAAAAAGCTAATAGATCTAAACTAGTAAAAATCGATACAAGCTAAAAAGCTAGATCGATTAAGATGAAAAGAAAATAAGCTAAGAAGATTTAAAAAGAACTAAACTTTAATCAAAATAAGCTATGTTTTATACTTGGATCCAAAAACGCAATAACCCTGAAGATGGTATTCTTAAAAAGCTAGATAGAATTTTGGGCAATACCTGCTTTACGTCCATGTATGGTAGTGCTTATGCTAATTTATTACCCTACGTTACTTCTAATCATTGTCCGGCTACCCTTATTTACCTGGATATTATTGCTTACAAGCCTAAGTCATTTAGGTTTGTTAATTTTCTTGCTGGTAAAGAGTCTTTTTTGCCTACTGTTAGAAAGAACTGGGGTATTGAGGTGAAGGGATTTAATATGTTTGTATTGGCTAAGAGGTTGAAAAATATGAAGAAACATAAGAGGAGTCTTAACAGCTTAAACGGTAATATTTTTTATAAAGTTAAGAAGTTAAGAATTGAATTGAAAAGGGTGCAACCATGTTTAGATAAAGAGCCTGACAATGTTTTGTTATGAGAAGAGGAATAAATTTACTGCAATGTTTATAAAGATGCTGTGTTGGAAGAGGAAAAATTGTTGAAACAAAAGTCAAAAATCACTTGGTTGAAAGAGGGTGATCAAAATTCAGCCTATTTTCATAAGATGGTTAGAGGGAGAGTTAGTAGGAATAGGATTGAGGTTGTGTATGACATGGAGGGTAATAAGTTTAAAGGCGATGATGTCCCTGCTTAATTTTTTTAATCATTTCCATAAGTTCTTAGGTACTGAGGATGAGGTGTTTACTATTGAGGATATGGACAACTTATTTACGAAGAAATTGGATTCTAATGTTGTGGTCAATATGATTAGACTAGTTTCTGATGTGGAGATAAAGGATGCTATGTTTGGAATTGCTAATGACAAGGCTAGCTGCTGGTCCAGATGGGTTTACTTCTAAGTTCTTTAAAGCTGCTTGGGGCGTGGTTGGTAATGATGTTTGTACAGCAGTTAGAGAATTTTTTACTTCGGGCAAGCTTTTGGGAGAGTTCAATGCTAATCTTATCTGACTTATTCCTAAGATCAAGACTCCTTGGAGTGTTTCTAATTATAGACCCATTGTTTGTTGCAACGTGGTCTATAAATGTATCAGTAAAATTGTTACGAACAGGCTTAAAGAAGAGCTTAATGACTTGGTGGATAGCAATCAGAGCGCGTTTATTCCAGGTAGGCATATTAGTGATAATATCCTTCTTGTGCAAGAGTTTATGAGAGGCTATTCTGGGGCTAAAAAGTGTGCTTTCAAAGTTGATATACAGAAGGCTTATGATAAAGTGAATTGGAGTTTCCTAAAGACTGTTCTGCTTTGCTTTGGTTTCCACAATACTATAGTGAAATGGATTATGGTATGTCTTACTACTGCTTCTTTTTCTATTTGTGTGAATGGGGAGGTCTATGGGTTTTTTTAAGGGTAAACGGGGTCTTAGACAGGGTGACCCTATGTCACCCTATCTATTTACGTTAGTTATGGAGACATTTAATCTGATGCTTAAGAGGCATATTAGGATCGATAATAGGTTTGTTTATCATTTGGGTTGTGATGAGCTTAAGCTTACCCATTTATGCTTTGAGGATGACCTTCTCTTATTATGCCATGGGGATCTAATTTCTGTTTGTATCCTTAGGAGAGCATTAGATAAATTTAGTATGTGCTCTGGGTTATATCCTAGTATGGCTAAAAGCACGGTTTTCTTTTGAAATGTACCCATTGAGGTCCAAGAGGATATCCTTTTTGCTAGGCCATTACCGTTGGTGAGCTTCCTGTTAGATACTTAGGCATCCCTCTATCTTCTAAGAAGCTTCGTATTGCAGACTGTAGGGTTCTTATTGAGAAGGTGAAGAATAGGATCCTTGACTGGAAAAATAAAATGTTATCGTTTGCTGGTAGGCTTCAATTAGTTGCTTCAGTTTTATCTTCTCTTCATATTTATTGGGCTTCGATGTTCATTTTTCCTGCTTCGGTTTGTGATAGCATTGATAAGCTTCTCAAAAAGTTTATTTGGTCGAATGGTGGGTTGGGAAATGGGGTTGCCAGTGTTGCTTGGAAAGATGTTTGTAAACCCAAATGTCAAAGGTGGTCTAGTAATCACTACAAGAAAAGTGGGTTTTTAGGACGGATCTTTTTGGAACAGTCAAAAAATCGTGCCAAATACATGTATTTGGCACTTGTGGGGTAACCGTGACAAAAAAGTAAGTATTTGGGACGGTTATTAAGAAATTGTTCCAAATACGTATGCTTTTGGAACGCTTTCTAATAATGGTACCAAATACATCTGTATTTGGAACGGTTTGAGTTATCAGTGCCAAATATTTATGAATTTGGGACGGTTGGTGCCACTGGTGCCAAATTTGTATATGTATTTGGAACTGATGACATCAAATAAGTACATATTATTATCATCATTTATTCTATTTATTTGACTTGTTTTATTATATTATCTATGAGAATCGTTACTTAATTGTTTACTTTAGTAATTCTCAGGTAAAAACAAGCAATTGGTAAAACTTGGCGAATTGGTGAAACTTGGCGATTTTGGACGAATTATGGAGCAAAACAAGCAATATGTCAAAAGTCTATTGAAATCCAGAAGATGCGCCGTATCTCTACCAACAGATACGCCGCAATATCATAATTAGATGAATTCGAAGACCATTGCCTGACTTTGAAGAATGCGCCGCATGGAATTTTGTCATGCGCCGCATATGAAACTTTGGTCAACAAAGAAGATCAAGCTTGTTCTACTCCAGATATGCCGCATTATACTTCTGACATACAGCGTATCACTATCAAGACTTCACCAGAAACAATCCAAGATACTGAAAGACATGCGCCGCATAAAAGATCAAGATACGCCGCATCTGAAGATGGTGTACGAATATTCCAGAATGTATTAATCTTGGACCCCACGCGAAGTTAAGTACATGCGCCGCATCTACCTATGTCATGCGCCGCATCGTACCCTCTGACAGAAACTATAAATACCTCAAGAAATATACGAATTTTGTGTGCAACAAAACCCTAAGGAGACGAATTCAGTCGAACAAGCATCACAAGACACACCCCAAACGAAGATATTAGAGATGTAAGAAGGTCCTGCATGTATTTAATTCATTAAATAGTTTTGTTTTATTGTAATAGTACGCATTAATTCATCAGGATTGATGGGCTTGTGGCCACCATACTGCTCCCCTTAAAATTGCTTTCCCATCAATTAAAGTTTATATGATAATGTTTTTGGTGACTTATATTAGTGCATTGATAACCTCTGTGTCTAGTTGAGCCTGCGGGCTGCCATACCTGTTCCTCGCCTGTTTAGCTGATGTCTTTGGATAAATAGGGTAGACATAAGTGATCATTAAGGTTTTACTCGCCGATATAATGAGATCCAACGAGACAGATTTGATTACGATACACTTCATATAAAGCTAGGAATAAAACAAGTGAAGAGCTGCTTAACTATCAGGACAGGCCTTCTTCTGCTTCTATCATCTATCTGTGTACGTGTTGGTATTCGCTGATTCGTGCTCATTAGTTTAATTTACTGTTTAATAAAACCAAACTGTGCCAGTCTCTCAGGCTGAACCCCCCTTTTCATTAGATTAGACTATAAAGCTAACTTAGGATATTAAAATACTGATTAGGTTAATTAGATAATACGTTCCACTCTTAGTGATCGACACTCTACATACCCTTATATTCATACTGACCAGGTACACTGCTCGTTAAGTGTGTGTGTTATTGATAAGTCGGCTAAATNTTGATAACCTCTGTGTCTAGTTGAGCCTGCGGGCTGCCATACCTGTTCCTCGCCTGTTTAGCTGATGTCTTTGGATAAATAGGGTAGACATAAGTGATCATTAAGGTTTTACTCGCCGATATAATGAGATCCAACGAGACAGATTTGATTACGATACACTTCATATAAAACTAGCAATAAAACAAGTGAAGAGCTGCTTAACTATCAGGACAGGCCTTCTTCTGCTTCTATCATCTATCTGTGTACGTGTTGGTATTCGCTGATTCGTGCTCATTAGTTTAATTTACTGTTTAATAAAACCAAACTGTGCCAGTCTCTCAGGCTGAACCCCCCTTTTCATTAGATTAGACTGGAAAGCTAACTTAGGATATTAAAATACTGATTAGGTTAATTAGATAATACGTTCCACTCTTAGTGATCGACACTCTACTTACCCTTATATTCATACTGACCAGGTACATTGCTCGTTAAGTGTGTGTGTTATTGATAAGTCGGCTAAATATAAATTTAAAACTTGAGTAGGCATTAATACTGCTAAACCGCAACGACACATCACGCGCGTCAAGTTTTTGGCGCCGCTGCCGCGGAGTGAATTGTTATTATCTGTTAATCTCAGCTTCTTCACTTGATCCCAAAGGCATATTAAAAGTGAATAAAAAAAGAGTTTTTTCCTAAAAAGGTACAAAAACTCATCATTCTTACCAAAAAGGTACAAAAATAACATGTTTTCCCAATTTGGTAATGTGCGAACGTGCGAATGTGCGATTCCATTAATTTTTTGACAAGTGTCCAGAAAAATAGTACAATACCAATCATTTGTTGGCCCACATCCCCGACCATTAGTACACTCCCCCACCCATGCAGATGTGCGAACGACGGTTGTGCGATTTCTAGCGAATGTGCGAAAGTTAAAAAAAATACCATTAGAAACTAGTAAAATCTTCAAAAGTACATCAAATCTTTTGATTTGATTTATTTTTTAAATTATTATAATTTATTTTTGATAGTTTTATCAAATGGATTGACACACACAATGACACAAATCCACACACACTACTATCAACACCGTTTTTGGGGCTGGGATGAAAAGTGAGGTGTTTTTGCATAAGTACTATTCATCATGTAACTAAAAGTAAGTTTAGTCCCCCTTCTCCATTCTTAATTGAGCTGTTATAGTTATGATCTATTTCGGTTTTAGTATTGTTTGTATCATATCACTAGTTATATAGGTGAAATATATGTTTAACCGCTCATTTAAGTGAATGCAAACATCTAATTAGATGATAATATTTTCAATGAAGTTACGACTGCTTTCGTTTGTTTTTAAGCAACTCGACAAACAATTCTAGAGGTTAGGGAGGGTCAGGCAGCTGCACCTTTCCACAGCCACAACACAATGAGTAAGTTGTTAGTTTTTCACCAGGGTTGCTAACACATGATTCTTCTTGCCATAATTTTGCATAGCATTTATCACACATATAAGACATATCTCTGAAGTCAATGTAATCTGAAAAAAGAAAAAAAGTAATGAGAAATTGATACACGAATTACCACTCAATTCTAACTGCATCATGATACACCTGTACCCAAAAGAAATGTTAACATCTTTAGATTCTAAGATTTTAAAACAACATTTAAACATGTGGCAATTCCATCCCAATTGTTGGATCATGTCAAAGATGTAAATACTTATCCCGAATGGTTTCTTTTGCATAATTTATATCATTAATTTGTTAAGAAGAATCATTTCGCAATCATATAAACATGTAAATACTAAAATTGCACTTTCATATTTCATAATTCCTATCAAGTTTTTGTCATTTGATTAGACATGTTTTATTCATCATTGCAGAAATATCTTGAATGCTTATTATAAACTTGATACCTAAGCTCGAAATTGAATATTTATTATAAACTTAATTGTGCAAAACAAAATCTAACCAAACGTTTCTTATTAAGCGACAATACATAGCAAAGAGTTCTAACAGAAGAACCAATTGCAAACTTCAACTTTTGTGTTTGAAGAGTTCTCTTTTGCTTGTCAGATTTTCCTAACTAAGAATTTAAAGAATCCACATTCTTGCTCGACCGCGTAAATGGTACCAAACTATATAAAATCACAGATACTAATTATTGAGTACGTGGGAAGATTCTCAATGTAGCTAATAAGCGTCTTATGTTTACTACCACTTTCACATTCAAGTCCATCATGCATCTCAACACACATATCATCACTTATCTTTTTAGTAAAAGATAAAGCAAATAAAAAAAATTACCAGCAAAAACTTTGTGTAGTAACTTTCTGCCACTTTGTGGTATATGGGTATTTCAATAGACTATAGAGCATTCCAATTTTATACATTATTTTAGTAAGTTTCAAACATTTTGTTTTCATTTTTGTTGTTTCTTCATAATCCGTCTACTTGACCCGTTGGAGATTAAAAAAAAAAGCCTTAAATGAACCCATTTAAAACTTTCCCATTTTACAGTAACATGCATAACATATCCCTAATCGCATGAATAAATAAATCTTTAACTAAACTGATTATACAAATGAATGGTAAAATTAACTCAATGCCTGAATGCTCAATACACCAATCACATGAATCGAAAACACTAAGCAAAGAAGAAGATGGACCTGATCTTTGAGTGTCCTTTTTCCTTTTCTTTGTTATGATATTCGATGTTTCCTAGCCAACCCGTCCCAGCTCATCCAAGTTCGAATTGTTTATATAGTGAAGCTAATTGGTCAAAAGACATAGATTGTTATTGCAGATGATAAAACTACTAACTATATCATCACTTTCATGATGAATAAGAACGACACGGCTGCAAAATAATGTTCATTTGAGCAAGTAAGACTAACAAAGAAATCATCAGGAGGCTGGTTTATGAAGACCGTGTGACGGATCGGTTGTGGTTGTATATTATGCTTGAACGCCGCACTGTAGATATTGTTACCTCTGGCGTCTTACTTTTCTGTTCCAAAATCAAACAACTTAGCAGTTAACATTCAAGAAAATTTTCAGCATATTGAAAAATTATCAATTACTATCAAACATTGGATGGACATATAGAAATTACCTGTTTCTTGTTAATCATCTTCTCAACTGTAAAGCTTCCTTGAGAATTAGAATCTCCGATTGACATTTCAGAGTCTGACAATTTCATTCGAATGGAAGAACTTGCATCGCTGTGGCTTAACGAAGCATTATTCTTCCTGGGAGATTGGGGAAATTTGCTCTTTTGACATTTTGAATATATGCTGCTTTTAGTACCATAACTTCCAACAGAACTGCTACTTTCATCAGAAACCTTGTTCTTATGGGCACTCATTTCCCTCGGAATTAAATTATATAGAACACTTGAAAATGCCAAAACAATTACAGCCCCACTGAAACTGCAAAGTTTGGATTCAAATTGGCCAATTTTGTCAGGAGAGTGTCAATATCTTTTATCCATTAAATCTCATCTTCATCCGAGCCACTGTTGGTACTATCATCCTCTTCTACTATCGGTTTTAGAATTACTGATTCTTCATTGACATCATTTTGACCCGAATCAGCCCCCAATGTCTGAAAGTAACTCTCTTTTTTGGGATCAGTTCGACGAGATTCAGTCTCTTCTTTTATCATACTTCTGGGATTTCTAATCACATCAGTATCATCATTATTGACATCGCTTTGACCCAAATCTGCCCCTAGTATCTCATCAGTTTCATCCTTATTGACATCTACATCAATCTCAGTAACTTTTGTGGTATGTCCATGTTGCATCTTGGCTAATTCATAACTACGCAGTTCCAAATCCTTTGTATCCCACTTTTCATAATCATAACAAATCATGTTCTCACTCAAATTTCCGTCCATTAACATCATCAGATCAAAGCCTTTGTATCCAACTTTAGAATGTGAAACCGTTGGGGAGTTCATTGAACATATAGTCAGAGTCGTTAAAATCAAAAGAATTACTACAATCAAGTATTGCAACAAAACATTCCTACTGCATCCATTACCGTCCTCAAATTCTTCTTTTTCACCCTCGTTTTCATCATGGGGACTAACCACTGATTTTTTTTAACAATATCCTCCGTTTCTTCGACAGAACAATCATCACTCAATACTTCTTCAAAAAACGGCACGCCACAATCAAAAGACGCACTTTTTATCATCCTAGAAACATTAACGCCAAGCTATAACATGTATTCTCAAATTGAACCTGAATTTAAAGGAGTCTTATACAAAAGTTTACTTGTTCACTTGACACATGCCGAAGAGCCACAGCTTCTCTAAATGGAGTATGTAACCTGATCCAATAAAAAAAACAAATATTGTCTAAATTAGTTTAATTTACCTTATCAATTGACAAAACAACAATAACAAATCATACAAATTTTAAGTTCAATATGGTTAACAAAATCATACAAAATTTAAGTACAGTATGGTTCAACAAAAACTTAAGTATGATATGAAATTGTATGATTTGTTATTGTTGTTTTTGCCTACTAAAACATATTCACCTCTCTCTTCACAGTGGTGACCCATATATATTAAAAAAAAAACCATTTTTAACACAAACTTTAATTTTATTAATAAAACGTAAATATTACATAAACGAAACGACACGGAATTAAACCATTACAATACTAAATTAAAAACTTAAACAACTAAAAATTAAACATGACAACACTTATTAAAAACTAGTAATCTAACTTGTAACGTTCCTTGATTCCTGCCTTAATTTGCAAAAGTTCATTCTTCCTTGCGCCGTCACGACCTTGTGGTCGTGATTCTCTAGTACCATCCTCCAAATCATCATCATCATCATCATCATCATCATCATCATCATCATCATCATCCAAGTCTTGAAAATTCGGGGGGCCTTGTGTTGACCAGACGTAGTTGTTGAACCCTTTACTTTCTTTCGACTACCCGATTTTCAAATAGGCACCTCCTCCTTCCAAGCATCATGCCCACTCAATACTTTCCAACACTCCACCAAATTGAAATCATGACCGTAACGCACACGATACTGTTGGAATATGGTTAATTTATTAACACGTAAATGTCTAGTATCGAACCCGAGACCTCGGGATTGCACATAATACAAACAAGAATTAAAGTATAATAATAAATATTAAATGTTATGTATATTTATTATTTAAACACTTGGAGGACTTAACGGTCGTTAGTTATTAACCGAATGGACTAATTATCGTTAAATGCAAACGTGAAGGACTAGAGTGTAATTCGGAGACAAGAAGGATCCGGAAGGACCCCTTGGGTCCTATGGCCGGTCGATCCACACAAGGGAGGGGGTTTCCCTTACCCTAACTTGTTCCCAAAGTTTCCCTACTAGTATATATAGAAAACCAAGGGTTAATGATTTTTTACTCTTGTACACATAACTCTAAATTGGTTTTCTTTTCCTTCTCTTCTTCTTGTGGCCGATCGTACAACCCCAATCACAAGGGTTTTCGATTTTGTCTTCAAGATCTAAAGTGTTTTCATATTACTTGCATAATCTTTAATTCATTAGAGTTTGTGTGTACAAGAACGAGGTAATAACTTACTTTAGTTATTATCAAGAGATCGAATAACAAAACGGTAAGGGGTTATTCATAGATCTATTGTTCTTCATTGTTCAAGAATTCAAGATTGCATACGGTACAATTTCTTTATGTTTTAGTTAACCTTTATATGTTATACTTGATCCTACGCTTACGCAACATGTGCTACTTGATATTATTATTAATATATGATAGTCATAGTATTAAAATTCTAACAGTGGCATCACGAGCCATGTATAACATGTAATTGCTTACTAAAACTATAAAAAAACACATCTTTAATTGTTTTAGATACACATGTTATTGTTTCTAGGGTTTTTCCCTTTTTTTAAAGAAAAATAAAAACCCTAACCCTAATTTAAAGGGGGGGTCGTTTTTTTATAAAACCCTAATTAGGGTTTGTATTAATTAATTAAGATTAATTAATGGTTAGAAACCCTTGTAACATGTTTATGTGAACTATGTGGTAATTGTTATGCATGATTCCATGACAAAACATGCATGTTAGTCATGGATTGTTTAATTGTTTTAATTGCAAGTATATGTTCCACATCTTAATTAATAGATAGATCTAAAATTGGGGAAGACCCCAAGTATAATTAAAATCAATTTACTTGTTATGTGGTGTATTAATTAACTCTAGCTTACACAATCAATTATTCGATGGATGTGGCTCACTTGTGCAAAGTGAAAGCTTTAGTTAATTATACACATTATAAACCTAGAATTGATTTAATTAGGGTTTATCTAATTAAGTATGCATGTGGCTAATTGTTTCATCTTTTTATTATTTATTAGTTGTTTATTTGTTTTCTTTTAAATTACTTGTTTATGTGTTATGTGTTTATCAAAGTTGTAAGAAATAAAAAGGGTAATTTTTGAAAAGAAAATTAATTGGACTAATAATGGTGAAACATAATAATTATTAAGAACTTTACAATACGAAATCTTATGTGTCATACTTAGGGGTTGGCCTTACAGGCCGTAATGCGTTAGATGCATCCTCGCGACGAGATTTGTATTGTAATAGTTTTTAATATGTTTTAAGATGAAAGTTATAAACTTTGTGTTTGATTGATATTTTTGTACATATGGTCTTGTACGTAAGCCCTTTTTTAGCTAATTCATAGTGATGGAAACAAGGTTTGGAAAGAGCCTAGAGTCTACCTTTGGTTTCCATGCACTTATGAGTTAGTTAAAGATATCTTACTTACATCACCATTGGATGTACAATATCATCTTAAGGGTGATTTACCTCAATTCCACTTCGGTGGATGATAATTGATGTTTCTTCTCTAATTGGTGAACCCAATACCTCAAACAAAAGCTTTTAACTTTATCTTGCGAATTGGCAATAAAAATTGTTTTGTAAAACCTAATGTTATAAAGATGAGTGCATGCATCTTTATACATGTTTTTTGATTATCACATCAAATTTAATACCCCCTAAAATTTAAGTTACATGCCATCTAACTATAAGGGACACTTGGAGTTTTTCTTTGGTATGCGTGAGACCTAGGCCAAAGATTAATGACAAGGCAAATTTCCGAGTGAGCGTGAGACCTCACATGGATAATTTGCAGTTAATTAAATTGATGCGTGAGACCTAGAACTTAAGGCATGATATGGGATGAAACATGCTTACATGGCAAGTTGATGAATCAACTTGAAGTAAATCCCATAAATCATCTAGGAATTGGAAAACTTGTTTGCCAATTATTGTACGACAGATTACCATCTTTTGTACTTTCACTATTAGCAGATCAACTGATGTAGTGAAATTATGAAAAGTTGGATCCTAGGTTTTCAAGAAACTAAGGTGGTTATATGAATATATCCATGGGTTATATGTTTGCTTGAAAATATTTTCATTATCGAAAATACTAATGTTTGAACTTTTTCTGTAGAAATGGCTCAACCCGATAACTCCGTGTATGCTGCTTTCAAGAGTCATCTTGAAAGAGCTAAATTGACTGGGAAAAACTTCAATGATTGGCACCGTTCGCTCAGAATTGTCTTGAGAGCGACCGGTAAGCTCAATTATTTGCAGACCTCTTGCCCTGAGGAACCAACTGGCCCAACTGCCACTGAGCAGCAAAAGGCTGATTGGAGAGTGGAGCATGCTAAGTACAATGAAGTTGGATGCTTGATGCTTCAAAGTATGGATCCAATAATGCAAAAGAAGTTTGAGTATTATTTTCCAAAAGACATGATCGATGAACTCAAGAAGGTTTACGAAAAGTCTCCAGCAGTTGAATTGTATGAGTCTCTTGACAAATTACACAGCTGCAAGCATGGTGATGGAAAACCAGTTGAAGACTATGTGAATGAGATGAGAGAATTCTTTGATCAACTTCACAGGGTCGGATTTGGTTACCCCGACAATGTTCAAGTTCACTTAATCAACAGATCCCTTAACAAGGATTTTGCTGGTTTTGTGCAAAACTTCAACATGCACTGCTCGGGGAAGACAGTCTCAGAGTTACTCGCATTGCTTGTTGACTATGAGAAGCATCTACCAGCTAAGGGCAAGGCACCTACCCCGCAAGTGTTGGCAATTCAAGGTGGTAGGATCCAGAAAAAATCGCATGTGAACAAGGGTAAGGGTAAGGCTGATAAAGGCAAGCAGGTTTTGGCCTATCAACCAAATCCAAAGGTGAATCAAAACCAACCCAAGAAGCCTAAGGTGAATCCTCCCAACAAGAAGGAACAGGCTTGTCACCATTGTCATCAAGTAGGGCACTGGAAGCGTAACTGTGCGCTCTACATCAATGACTTGCGACAAAAGAAGCAGCAGAGTGAAGCTGGTCAACCCAGTTCATCATCAGGTGCGTTCTTTATGATTGAATTATTTTCTCTATCTCATAAATTGAATTTATGGGTATATGATACGGGCTGTGGTATTCATATCTACAATACTATGCAAGGGATTAGAGTGGAGAGAAAATTGTCCTATGGAGAACAATTCTTGCACGTGGGTAATGGAGCGCCTGCAGGAGTTGAAGCTATAGGAGTATTTAATTTAGTGTTGCCTTCGGGCCTAGTACTATCTTTAAATAATTGTCATTATGCACCGTCAATTGTTAGAGGTGTAATTTCTTTTTCATGTTTGTTGAACCTTGGTTATCATCATACTATTTAAAGAATGGAATTTCAGTTTCTTTAAATGGTGTATTTTATTTTAATGCAATTGCTGTGAATGGTATTTTTGAGTTGGACATGAATGATAATGATAATGCTTTTAATAATAATTCAATGTATAGCATCAACCATAAGAGAATCAAGAAAGGTCTAGATTCGTCTTATCTTTGGCATTGTCGACTTGCTCACATTGGCAAGACTCGCATGGAAAAGCTGCAACACGATGGGCTTTTAGAAAAGTGATGAATCATTTGATAAATGCGAATCTTGTATTGCTGGCAAGATGACGAAGAAACCTTTTAAAAATAGGATTGAAAGGGCTTCTGATCTACTTGGTCTTATTCACACAGATGTGTGTGGGCCACTTAGACATGTGTCAAGGAGGGGTGCTGGCTACTTCTTAACATTTACGGGTGATTATAGTCGTTATGGTTATGTTTATTTACTTAGACATAAACATGAGGTCTTTGAAACATTCAAAGTGTTTAAAGCAGAAGTAGATTTGCAACTTGGAAAGAAGATTAAAGCTCTTCGATCCGATAGAGGTGGTGAATACCTGAGTCAAGAGTTCATAGATTATCTAGCTAAGGAAGGAATTGTCCAGCACCTTACTTCTCCATATACTCTACAACCAAATGGTGTATCTGAGAGAAGAAATCGTACATTGCAAGATATGATACGATCTATGTATAGTCTAACAACTCTTCCCTTCTCTTTTTGGGATTATGCTTTGGAGTCTGCTGTTCGCATTCTTAATATGGTTCCCACAAAGAAGGTTGATAAGGCACCATATGAGTTATGGACTGGAAAAGCTCCTAACTTGTCTTATCTAAAGGTCTTGGGCTGCGAGGCATATGTTAAACGAGACTCAGCAGATAAACTCCAACAAAGGTCTGTGAAGTGCATCTTCGTAGGATACCCAAAGGAAACGATGGGTTACTACTTTTATTACCCCCTGAGAACAAAGTATTCGTTGCTAGGTATGGACATTTCTTGGAAAAGGAACTCATATCTCAAGAATTAAGTGGGAGGGTATATGATCTGGAAGATGATCAGGTTGATGCATTACCTTCTGAAGATACTAGTCAACTTCCTGAAGAACCAGATAGTCTGGGTCCTCCACCTGAAGTTGATGTGGTTCCCATTCGCAGATCCGTAAGGAGTGTGAAAGCACCTGATCCACTATGTCTTAACGTTGAGTGCGATCAATCTATACTAGGGGATCTTGATGAACCTACTAGTTATAGAGCTGCCATGAATAGTCCTGAAAAGGAAAAATGGCAGGTTGCTATGAATGGGGAAATGCAATCCATGCATGATAATGAAGTCTGGACTGAAGTAGACCTTCCTCCTGGTGCCAAGGTAGTTGGGAGTAAATGGCTCTACAAGAAAAAGAC